>JAWNOE010000158.1:0-77012 GCA_035046095.1 Drosophila pseudotakahashii | reverse complement strand
AAAGTTGGCCAATTTAAGCATTTTTCGAACTTTGAGGTCCTTTTGCTAAGAATCCTTACTTGGGAATCCGTAACGAATCCAAAAATATAGCATCCATCGAGGTAAATTTAAAAAGCACTAAAAATGCTGCACAGTGTAATCATTACACAGGCCGACAGTGTTTTTGGTGCAGCCCTATGGGCATTAAATTGTGTTAATATAGACGAATATAAGCATATCTGCATACTTAGTTTTCGCGTTTAACGGGTGGTATTTGTGAAATCGCGGTTTGAAAAAAGTAGCAACATTTAATTTTTTGATTTAAGATATCTTCGAGGGTCTGTGCTCAGCTGTAATAAAACCTTTGCCAAAAAATTGCTTAGATGCCATTGAAGTAATTTGTTCACCTTTATTCCCAACCAACATGATGCGGTGAACAGGCTTAAAAAAATACAAGGAGAAATGTGTGCCCTGAAATATTTGACAGGCATCTAGAGGCGTCTTTTCCCGAATTTTTAAGATAAATATCAGCCTTGTACGTCGAAGGATGGAATTTATAGCATTTTTTTTCTAAACATCAAAAAAGTAACGGGTCAGAAACTAAGCACATTTTTCACAAAATTTGATTAAGTTTAAGGTCTTAAGAGCCTGTGGGTTTTAATTCAAGTCATGGGCGTACCGTTCTAGGGGGCAATAATTGAACATAAGGTATTGTTAAAAAAAAGCCAGCTTTTGCTTTTACGTCAAACAATACTTTAGAGGTCATTTTTCCCTTAAACAATGCTGGAAATGAAGAAGGAATTTATTAAAAGGACTTTGTATGCCTTCATTAATAAGGAATTTTATATTGACTTTTTAGGTGTTTAAAGGATTTTGCAGAAGTTCTATCGCTTGCTTTACTTAAATTCCGTCTGCATAAATATTAATATTAAATAGTCATAAAAGTATTTTTGTATAGAAAAGTTTCTTTTTTTATGTAAAAATATATTTATTAAATTTGTTATCCAGTTTTTCATATCAGAATCTTTTTAAAAGCTGCTAGGGCTTCTCAATTTTTACAAAGTACCAATCTGTTTTGTCACGAGGAATTTCCTAGTAGGAAACCCCTTCTTACTTTGAATGACTACGCCCCTTTTATTTTTCTAAAGCCTACTACTTGAAATCACACATTTCTATTTTCTAATTTCTGACCCGTTACTTTTTTGATGTTTAGAAAAAAAATTCGGGAAAAGACGCCTCTAGATTCCTGTCAAATATTTTAGGGCACACATTTTTCCTTGTATTTTTTTAAGCCTGTTCACCGCATCAAGTTGGTTGGGAATAGAGGTGAACAAATTACTTCAATGGCTCATAGGCTTTGATTGACTCATATTATGATGGAACCTTAAATGCAATTATGTAGAAGAGCATCTAAGCAATTTTTTGGCATAGGTTTCATTACAGCTGAGCACAGACCCTTGAAGATATCTCAAATCAAAAAATTAAATGTTGCTACTTTTTTCAAACCGCGATTGCACAAATACCACCCGTTAAACGCGAAAACTAAGTATGCAGATATGCTTATATACGTCTATATTAACATTTTAATGCCAATAGGCCTGCACCTTTTAATAAAGTCCATTTTGTCGACCTGTGTAATTGGCTTTTCACCTGGTCAATTCCTTAAAGTATGCCCACATCCGTAGAATTAAAGCATTTCGTCTCCTCTTCACATTCGGTTCTCATATGCTCAGTTGAGCCGCAATGAATGCAATGCCTCTGGGACTGATTTTGGTTTCTGATCGAAAAGCTTTTTTTTAAGGCTTATAGTTTCTAAACGTCTAAAGCTACCGACTCGTGCTATACCTCGTTGAAAACGTTGCCTTAAGTAAAATTAGCTTAATGCAATAGTTTAAAATTTATGGATAAAAGTTGTTTTTTAAATCAGTTTTTGGCTCTTTTCTTCAAAACGGCTCTAACGATTTCTTTTTAAATTTGAATCTATATAGCCCTTGAGATTCCTCAACTTTTACTATATAAAACTTTTTCTCATAAAAATGCGCGTTTGGGTGTAATTGAGCGATGAAAAGTGCAACCCGTTTCAGATTAGTATTGAAAACACTTCATGCTTACTTGAATGCTCAAAAACCAATTTGACGAGAACAAATTCTTATTAGACATTTTCAAGGTACAAGTCTAACTTTCATATTTAATTTAAATTCCTTGAAAATTAGCCTCGCCGCCAGTCTCCACTTATCACTATGGACGGGAGTTCATGTACTAACAAAGCGCACAAGGAGAGTGAGCACAAGATGATTTTCTTCTTCTTCCCAAAATGAAAATTTCATTCTGTTTGTCAGTTTGTCTGTCTGTCCCAAAACCTTGTTTTAGAGTCTTGAAAATTTTATTTTGTGTGAAACAAATCGATATAAGAAACTTTAGTTTGTGGGAGTTCTGTATCACAGTAATCTTTTATTCACTGATGGTGCTTGATTATATTGATTATCAATATTAGCAAGTTGCGTTACTCGTCGAGGCTCGTTCCGAAGAGAGAGAGCTAGGGATGAGATCTTAGGATAAAGCTTTTTCTAACGATAAGTACCATTCCCGGTGAAGCCTGCGCAGATCAGCTGTTTTGGTATTCACCGAGAGACGCTGACATGTAGTCGGAACTCGTAAGGTAGTCCCCCACAAGTTTTACCACTTTTGGAAAAACTAACTAGTTTAGCGAGAAAACAGCTATAAATAGCAAAATGTTGTAAGGCCGTTACATTTGTACTACTAAGGCTACAGACTTGCACTATACCTTGTTTTTTGAAATACTATAAACGTCTTTTGAACGTAATTTGTCTAAATACAAAAGTTTTGATATCAACATTTGTGACGAAAAATTATTACACTCATCATTAAATACACTTTCTAATATTTTCTCATTCGGCACGCTGCAATAGAAAATGCATGTAAAGGGAAAAAGGCTGGAATAGTTTGCTAGGGCGGACCGAATCAGAAACTGTTAGAAAGTGTATTTAATGACGAGTGTAATAGGTTTTCGTCACAAATGTTGATATCAGAACTTTTGTATGTTGAAGGTGCGATCGTTACTAGTTTTTTACCTCGATAAGAGGTGTTTTTATTTGATTGGATTTAGTCATCACTTCGATCGTTACGAATCGGCTTCTTACACACAAAAAAAACTATGTAAAATCAACATAGAACAAGAGAGAACGCTATAGTCGGGTGCCCCGACTATCAGATACCCGTTACTCAGCTAAAGGAGTGCGAGGGAGATAGATATATAAAATCTTTGATCGGGCATAACTAGTTCGACTCGGCTAGTGATCCTGATCAAGAATATATATACTTTATAGGGTCGGAAAAGCTTCCTTCTCCCTGTTACATACTTTTGCACGAATACAATACGAGTAACGGGTATAAAAATAGTAGTCTACTATTTTCTGAATTTTTCATGTATTTTGTTGTTTTTATTGTTTTTTGGGTAATTGAATAGTATTTAACAATTATAATAGTAGAAAACCTATTTTCGAAATATTCATGTATTTTGTTGTTAAACGTGTCAATTAATATCGTAGCAAAACTATTTTAATTGTTTTCATGTATTTTGTTGTTTTATTTTTTGGGTCATTGAATAGTAATACCACAATTAATATAGTAACAAAACTTTTGTTTTCTTCATGTATTTTGTTGTTTTAAAAATACAATTATAAATTGTAGGACAACTTTTTTTCTGGACTTAGGGCCGTTTTCTCGTCCGTACTTTAATTTGCCTGCCGGGACAACGGAGCGATAAACAAAAAATGGTTTACTCGTCCTTATGTTCGGCGCAGATATCAAGACCAAAGAAATTACTTCGAACATTACAGTGATGAAGAATTTGTTAAAAGGTTTCGCTTGTGTAAAAGCACGGCTCTTTTTGTTTTGGAAAAAATTGTTTTGCGACTTGAATCTAAAGTAAAGAAGTAAGTGCATTCATTTGATTTAACTAATTTCATATAATCAAAAACCATTATTACAGGGAAACGACAATACAGCCATGGGTTAAGCTTTTAATAGCACTTAGATTCTACGCAAGCGGCAGTTTTCTTATAACTGAAGGCGATTTTAGCGTGGCCACAGCCAGTCGAGTTGTTAGGGAGGTTTCTTTTGCTATAGCGTCTTTATCAAAACAATTTATTAAGTTCCCGCTTATTGAGGATCTTCAAGAAAATGTTGTTGATTTTTATAAAATAGCCAAGTTTCCGATCATAGGAGCCATATATTGCACGCATGTAAGAATTCAATCTCCCGGAGGCGATTCCGGAGACACCAGTTCTACAAGAATTGTCTCCTGTTCATCGGTGTAATTTTTACCGCGAAACTTTTTTCTGCCTACATCCACAGTCGGATTTGTTCGACGAACATTTTTGCGAACACAGGCAAGATATAATCGTTTCTAGCTTTGTCGAACAAAACGTCAAACAAATTTCTATGAAAACCCTTCAGTTCCTGAAATCAGTTTTCACTCGTGAATCACCAGGTGAATCACTCGTTACATGTCTAAAATTTTTATTATTAGATTTTTGTTTAACTAGTTTATTTTTATACCCGTTACTCGTAGAGTAAAAGGGTATATTGTATTCGTGCAAAAGTATGTAACAGGTAGAAGGAAGCGTTTCCGACCCTATAAAGTATATATATTCTTGATCAGGGTCACTAGCCGAGTCGATCTAGCCATGTCCGTCTGTCCGTCTGTCCGTCTCTCCGGATGAACGCTGAGATCTCAGAAACTACAAAAGCTAGAGAATTGGGATTACCCACACATATTCTTTGGCTTCCTACGCAGCGCAAGTTTGTTTCAGCCGGAGGCCACGCCCCTCTAACGCCCACAATTGCCTAACGCCCACAATAAACGAGTTTAAAAATTGTCTGGCGCCCACACCTATAAAGATTTTGGAAAAGTAAAAATGCAGTTTTTATTGCATTTATGAATACCTATCTAAATGTAGAATAAATTTTTCAAATCGGACCATTCGTTAAAAAGTTATGCCAAATTAAAAATTTTCTATCTCCATCTCCCTCGCACTCACTTTGGCTGAGTAACGGGTATCTGATAGTCGGGGCACCCGACTATAGCGTTCTCTCTTGTTAATATTAAGCAGGGCCTTTCTTAGGCACTTGTCTGGGTCTTCGGAATGAAGTGTCAATGCTCCTGAAAATATTGAAAAAAAAAAGTATTAACATTTGTATTTAATATTCATATAATTGGTGCAAATTACAGTTAAGTCTATCACAATATCTTACATTTAAGGTAGCACTTACCTTACTTTAATTTATGTATATATCACTTTTCACAAAATATTTAAAAAACCACGCATAAAACCTCCTTCTCTCAGAAAAACGTCAAAAATATTGCACCAAGTCTTTTTCTTACCCCTTTACCCGATTTCTTTTGTTTAATCTTCGCTGTTGGCGCGTGCCAATGCTTCTATGCCCTTTCTAAAGCGGTATATATCCGACTAAATAATATATAATATTATTTGTTCAGTAAAAACGCAATTTCTTAAAGCTTTTACTGGTAAAATATTTCAATAAATATTATTGGACCATTTTTTTAACTAAACTAAAAAATTAAATTATTAAATCAGGTTAAATATAAAATTGAATTAGGTAAATGTATTGTATAAGTAAATTCAAATTTTATGATTAAATAATTTAAGTGTATAACAGGAAATTAATTTGTTTATTTCGAAATACAATAATGCTCTTAAAATGTAAGGGCATACACATGTCGCGGCGTCACACAAATAAGTCCAGCCAAATTTTGGTCGCTATGCATCCGGATCGCATCTTTGTATACAGTAAAAATGCGATCAATGATGGACAGCATCCAGAATGCATGCTAGATGCAACCCAAGTCATCACTCCTTATTTTAGAAAGCAAAAAGGGAGCGGTCCGTGCAATAGTAGCTTCTCTAACGTCGCAGCCGAACCCTTGCCGAAACCCGAACGCTTGCCAATCGTTCGTTTTTATACCCGTTACTCGTAGAGTTAAAGGGTATATTGTATTCGTGCAAAAGTATGTAACAGGGAGAAGGAAGCTTTTCCGACCCTATAAAGTATATATATTCTTGATCAGGATCACTAGCCGAGTCGAACTAGCCATGTCCGTCTGTCCGTCTGTCCGTCTGTCCGTCTGTCCGTCTGTCCGTCCGTCTGTCCGTCCGTATGAACGCTGAGATCTCGGAAACTATAAAAGCTAGAGGATTGGCATTTTGCATGCATATTCTTGGAGTTCCTACGCAGCGCAAGTTTATTTCAAAATGGCGCCACGCCCCCTCTAACGCCCTCAATCGCCCTACACCATTTTTTGAAAGGTGTCTGGCGCCTACACCATTAAAGATTTTGGAAAACTAAAAATGCAGTTCTATTGTGACTATCAATACCTATCGAAATGTAGTAGAAATTTTTCAAATCGGATCATTCGTTAAAAAATTATGCCCGATCAAAGATTTTATATATCTATCTCCCTCGCACTCCCTTAGCTGAGTAACGGGTATCTGATAGTCGGGGCACCCGACTATAGCGTTCTCTCTTGTTTTTCAATCGGTGCAATCATAGCTTTCATCGGAATGCATCCGGAATGCATCCATTGGCATGGAAAATATGAAATGATAATCTTAAACGGTGGTCTTGAAAAACAAATGAAAAGAACAAAAGAGACATTGCAAGAACGCGCGCGGTATTTTCGTTTCTTATGCATTTCTTGTCACTTGCTTTTTGGAATTTGACCAGTTAAGTTTAATTTTTTTCGGTTAAAAAATTTGGAAAAAAAAAAAAAAAAAAAAATACCCCTTAACGAGATAAAGTAACCATAACTAAATAAAAGTGTATTAAATAATTGTTTGTGCGTATAATAAGTAAAGTGCTTTTAAAATAATTCTTATTCGGCCACTGCATAGCGTTGTTTAAGACTTTTACCTATGCACTGTGTTTGTTTTTTTTTCTAGAATCAAAGGCGATTTCGCCATTAACTCAAGAAAACTGTACGGAAAATATCGCCATTAATCCAAGAAAATATCGCCATTAATCCAAGAAAATATCGCCATTAATCCAAGAAAAAATTCAACGACACTTCTTCTTATTCATTTTTATACCCGTTACTCGTAGAGTAAAAGGGTATATTGTATTCGTGCAAAAGTATGTAACAGGGAGAAGGAAGCTTTTCCGACCCTATAAAGTATATATATTCTTGATCAGGACCACTAGCCGAGTCGAACTAGCCATGTCCGTCTGTCCGTCTGTCTGTCCGTCCGTATGAACGCTGAGATCTCGGAAACTATAAAAGCTAGAGGATTGGCATTTTGCATGCATATTCTTGGAGTTCCTACGCAGCGCAAGTTTATTTCAAAATGTCTTCTTCTCTGGGATATGGCTTTTCTTTAACATTTCAAAATTTCGAATAAAATTTAACAAAATTCGGACGGCTATATTATATAGCTGCCATAGGATCAAAAAATTAATGCCAAAGTAATACGAAATCAGCTAAAATTTTGATTGTTGTAACATATACGAAAGTTCATTTAAATTAATGTTTTTGTAAATGAATAGGAATGATCTGCAAGGGTATATAAGCTTCGGCAGGCCGAAGCTAGCTTCCTTTCTTGTTTTCTATCATAAAACTGCTCTAAAATCAAAATAAAAAAAGTAAAACACACAATTTGTTGGCTCTTATTTAAATTATAGTGTTATCTATTAATAGCCTCAATATTTAAGACACAACTCATAATCGGACAGGCATAAATATAAAAAATCAATTAAAATCAATTATGAGTTGTGTTTTAAAAATGGAGGTTTTTTGTTTTCGTTGAAATATTAAGAGCTGTCAGTGGAAAGTTAAATTATTTTATATGTTATTAATAGATAACATTTTTATGTTTAAATAAAACAGTTTTATGATAGAAAAAAAAGAGTGTCCGATTATGCGTTTTTTTCAGATTTCGTTTAAAGTCTATATTGGGGACTCGCTTATAATGCAGATGAATTACATGGGCTGCAAGCAAAGGGAAGGGTTCTCCTCATTTGCTGCATTGAACGAAGTTATGTACGGTAAGTGTTAAAGAATGTTGATGTTTATTTTGAAATTTGGTCTAACACAATTTTAAAACTCTATATTTTGCAGAATCTCAAAAGAGGGAAGGCTATAGGCACGAAGACTTTGTCAAAGACCTTCGAACCGCCTTTACTCGGCAAAAAAACCTGGTCTATAAAGAAGCAAACCGAAGAAAGGCGACGACCAATAAAGACAAAGGACCGAACAAGGACAACGATTTGGGCAACGATTTTGAGAATGATGGGGACGAAGTATGTTTATTTTAGTATAATTTAATTTAATATAATTTAATTTTAATTTGTTTGAAAAGATGAAGCAAATTTAAGAATGAATAATGAAATTAAAGAAAAAACTTATTTTTAAATCGACTAGAACTAATTTGTTTCACTCCAGAATCACGCCTCAAGATGCCATCTAGAAGCATTCCAAAAGATGCGTTCTGGATCGCATCTTTTGAAAGGGGAAAAATGGAAACCAATCCCGAACGTTTCCAGAAGTTGAAATCACAACAGCCACCCATGCCCGATGCGAGAAAAGGGAGCGCTCCAGGAGCGATGAACCGGATAGCATCCGGCGTGTCCCGCTTTGCTGTAAAAACGAAGTAAAAAGTGCATCGATCGGGCATGCATGCATCGATGCCTTGGATGCTAGCCATCACCCCTTCGGGATGCGTTCCACTTCCGATTGGGTGGGATTGAACGCGAACACTACCACCAACGACGAACACACGAACAAATTCGACTGTGGTTGGCCCGCTTTAGTGGGCGGTTAGACCCCCAATGAAATACTGTGCAAAAATCTGGGTGCTGTAGCTCTTACGGCTTGGTCTGTGGTGGCATCCCCTTAAAAATCGGTCTTTATTTTATAATCTTATAAGATACCAACTGGGCCATCGCACCATTTCACGCGCGAGTGCAAAAGTTCAACTTAAATCTAAAGTTACTGTTCTTTAATTAATACCGAATGCTATCAATATAAGAACATGGTCTTAAAAAAAAATAAGAACAAAACGGTATTAATGTAAGAAATTCGGTTTTAAGTTTTTTTCGGTCTTTTTTTCTGGGTGTTAGAGATAAGCCCATATTTTTTATAGCAAAAAAACCTTAAAAACCGCCGATAATCTTACGCACATAAAGACTATTACCAGAAATCTCTGTCCATCGAGCATATTTTTATACCCGTTACTCGTAGAGTAAAAGGGTATATTGTATTCGTGCAAAAGTATGTAACAGGTAGAAGCAAGCGTTTCCGACCCTATAAAGTATATATATTCTTGATCAGGGTCACTAGCCGAGTCGATCTAGCCATGTCCGTCTGTCCGTCCGGATGAACGCTGAGATCTCAGAAACTACAAAAGCTAGAGAATTGGGATTACCCACACATATTCATTGGCTTCCTACGCAGTGCAAGTTTGTTTCAGCCGGGGGCCACGGGCCCCTCTAACGCCCACAATCGCCTAACGCCCACAATAACCGAGTTAAAAAAGTGTCTGGTGCCCACATCTTTAAAGATTTTGGAAAATGCAGTTTTATTGCATTTATCAATACCTATCGAAATGTAGAAAAAATTTTTCAAATCGGACCATTCGTTAAAAAGTTATGCCAGATTAAAAATGTTCTATCTCCATCTCCCTCGCACTCACTTTGGCTGAGTAACGGGTATCTGATAGTCGGGGCACCCGACTATAGCGTTCTCTCTTGTTTTATATTATTTTGACAAAGAAGGAAAAGTGTACATATGTATGTATTTTTGTAGCAAAAGATAGAAAAGCATACTTGTTTTTTATAGCAAAACAAGAAAATTTGAAATTCAATTACAAGAGAGACATGGCTGAACGCCAAGTTATTTTTGCATGTAAATTCTTCAGAAATCGCGATCCATCGAAGATAATTTTTTCGCGAATTTCGGGCCGTATCTAGAGCATTACTAAAATTATTTGTTCTTTATTCCTACGGTATTTGCAATGAGGTTTTCTCAACAACTAAATTGTTCAAAATAACAACGATGGGTATTTAAAAACAAAAGAAAATCGCATTTACACTTTGACACAAACTTAAAACATGTGGGCGCTATACTTAATTCAGAATCTGCATGAGAAATTCCAACATACATATGTATGAACGCCGAGCGCCACGCCCTTAAACGAGTTTGTGGTGCCGACATTTTCTAATTTTTATATTATGTAAATTTTACTTTATCTGATATGGACAACCTTCGCTAAATTTTCAAATCGAATTATTATTATTATTGGAGCTGCTATGCCATTTCAGAAACAGTAACTTTTCTACTTGCATATCTAATCTCCTTCGGTCTCCCTTTAGCTGAGTAACGGGTCCCTTATAGTTAAATATTAAATATAGCGCTCTCTATATGCTCTCTCTCTTTGAATTCTTTTTGAGTTCCTTATTTTCTTTCACTATACATATATGGTATGGTATATATTTTACGAAAACAAACATTACCCTAAATTTAACATTTTGGACTACTCATGATAATTTAGGTACGCACATTTTCGTTTGCTCACAATTTTCTTGCACGTCACGTACACCAGTAAAAAACATGTAAACAAGCTAGGAACAAGCCACACAATGGCACAATGCCCAAGGACAGGTGGAGAACAAGACAAGGATGTGCACCGAACCATTGTTGATTACGTTTCCTAATTAAGTACATTTTAATATGCCGCATAATGACATAAAACTAATGAATATTTTTACAGCCCATCTGAGTAAGCAAAAGCCCCGAGCAGAAGGTTTCCGGCTCGTCTAGAACGGGAAGCTGTATCGCCTTTATGTGACAAGGCGAGTCCTATGCAAACAAAGCGCTAAATTTTGCTGAAGTTTCTCAGTTTGGATTCCAGAACGCCATGTCCGTGTGTTTTATGGAACATTGTTAAGGATCTTGTCAACACATTTTTGCCAAATGAACTAGGAAACCTTTTCAGAGGAACGCGTACATGGGTCATGGTCGGAATAAGGATTTAAAACAAGAGACGAAATTATTTATATGTATTTTGTAACTGTGCACTGCATTTTTTGAACATGATCTAAGCCAACAAAAATATTTTGAAAAACTGGGTGTATATTTAAAACAATTAACCAAAATTAATAAGGGTAATTTCTAACATACTGTAAATAAAAAACAAGAGAGAACGCTTTTGTCGAGAACTTCGACTATCAGATACCCGTTTCTCAGCTGAAGTGAGTGCACTATGGGAAATCTGACAGCTTTTTCTATCCAAAATTAATAGCTCCCTCAATTTTAAAGATATCAAAGCTAAACCTTAGCAATTTTGGATCAGGCAACTTTATCATATAGCTGCCATGGGAATGATCAGATAACCTTTGAACTTAAAAAGTACTGTATTATTACGGTATTAAAACCATATAAAAAATATTTCTTTTAGTTTCATAAAAACGAAAACTGCAATTTTTTTCATTTTTTGTTTCAGTTATAGCGATATTTTGATTTTTACAACCTTAAATGTTGTAATGTTCTTCATGTTGTAATATGCTCACTGCATCGAAGTCTGGCCTGTGACCGTTGCTCTGACAGTGTGTCGCGAGTGCTGTTTTTTGGCTATTTATTTTGTGTATTTTGTTCATGTCCGCTATGGAGATTTCAAATAAAACAAGAGAGAACGCTATAGTCGGGTGCCCCGACTATCAGATACCCGTTACTCAGCTAAGGGAGTGCGAGGGAGATAGATATATAAAATCTTTGATCGGGCATAACTTTTTAACGAATGGTCCGATTTGAAAAATTTCTACATTTCTACATTTCGATAGGTATTGATAGTCACAATAAAACTGCATTTTTAGTTTTCCAAAATCTTTAATGGTGTAGGCGCCAGACACCTTTCAAAAAATGGTGTAGGGCGATTGAGGGCGTTAGAGGGGGCGTGGCGCCATTTTGAAATAAACTTGCGCTGCGTAGGAACTCCAAGAATATGCATGCAAAATGCCAATCCTCTAGCTTTTATAGTTTCCGAGATCTCAGCGTTCATACGGACGGACAGACGGACAGACGGACAACACAGACGGACATGGCTAGTTCGACTCGGCTAGTGATCCTGATCAAGAATATATATACTTTATAGGGTCGGAAAAGCTTCCTTCTCCCTGTTACATACTTTTGCACGAATACAATATACCCTTTTACTCTACGAGTAACGGGTATTGAAAATTTAGAATAGTTTTTCTAAATATATAAACGAGAAAACCGAAAAACTTGTGGCAATAAACTTTAATTTTAGGCAAAGCGAAAACGAGAATGAGAAAAATACGTGTGGTCGAAATTTCTCTACATCAATTTCAACGAATGCACGACTATATTTTAACAAAGTTCTTAGAGCCTAGCTTAACAACAGTTGACGAAGACGGGGCGAATTCGCAGAGAGCGAGAGAGAACTTTATTGTGCACCCGCCTTCGTCCTAAACTAACTTACACTAAACTTCAAACTTCAAGTACAAATTCAAAATCTCTCAACACCGGCCCCGTTGAACGCTTCAGGCTTCAACAAATGGGAAGCGGCGCCAATTTATGGATGGCTTGCCGATAAACGCCTCCTGCGCCCGTCCTAACGTCGACGACCATGCCGTCCTCCCCTGCGTGCCTGGCGATGATTCTCCCCAGGAGCCATTGTTGGGGCGGAAGGTTGTCCTCGGCCACGACGACGAGATCTCCCTCGCTGATGTTCGGCTGCTCCTGGTGCCACTTGCCCCGAATTTGTAGGCCCAGGACATATTCCCGGGACCATCGCCGCCAGAACATTTGCCTGACTGACGAGACAAGCCGCCATCGCCGTAAGCAGCTGAGACCCTCCTGGTCCGGGGTCCGGAGTGCTGGTGTGGCGAGCAGCGGCCCGCCTGTCAGCAGGTGCCCGGGAGTCAGCGCCTCTCCGTCGCTTGGGTCCTGGCTGATCGCTCCGAGCGGGCGGGAGTTCATCACCGCCTCGATTCCGACGAGCACTGTCGCCAGCTCTTCTGCGCTTAGGAGCGCGCTGCCCACCGCCCGTAGGAGTAGGTTCTTGGCAGTTTTGACACCTGCCTCCCATAGTCCGCCCATGTGCGGAGCCCGAGGCGGTGTGAACGCAAACTCGCATCCGCTTCTTGATGCGAATTCGCGTATCGCGTCGGCTTCCACCTCGATCCGCTCTCGAAGGGCCTGGAAGTGGCGACTGGCTCCGACGAAGTTCGTCCCGTTGTCGCAATGGACGACTTGGGGACATCCTCGGCGCCCAACGAACCTTTGAAAAGCCAATAAAAAGGAATCTGTGGTTAAATCTGAAACAACTTCTAGATGAACCGCCTTGGACGCGAAACAAACAAAGAGCGCAATGTAGGACTTATACGGAGGCCTACCACGAATTTTCAGTGTTGTATAGACAGGGCCACAAAAATCAACGCCACATATAGCAAATGGGCGGAGAGCACGGAGACGATCTGCGGGTAAATTTCCCATAATTTGTGTCATCAGTCGAGGCTTGCACTTGAAGCAGCGGATACATGATCGAACTGTCTGACTGCAGACCTCCTGAGCGTTTACGATCCAAATTCGCTGTCGAAGGAGACTCACAAGTGCTCGTGGACCAACATGAAAATTAGAATGGTGCAGATGCCGGACATAGCTCTGCACAAATTGGGAGCGTTTCGTCAACAACAATGGAAACTTGGCATCGTATGATATAGGAGCGTTAGCTAGTCGCCCCCCAACTCGCAACAACGAAAAGTGACACCAAGTCCCCTTTTCTTCATGAATGAATGGATTCAATCGCTGAAGACTTGGGCCAACTCTGGAGCCTTTACGGACTTTTTCCCTTTCTTCGTGATACTCGTGTTTTTGTAATACCAATTTTTAAAAAGGCTTCATTATATTCAGTGGGTGACAAAGTTTTTTCAAATACTTTACTTTTGTCTTTGCATTTTCTAATGAAGCGGAACATATAAACGAATACCCTAAGCAGTTTAAGGTGTGACGAAAATCCCTCGATGACATCTACCAAGTCCGAATTTTGTACAGCAGCGGTCAGCCCGACCGCAGTCTTCCTCGATTCTTGCAGTAGGACTTGTTCATCTAGGTCAAAGTGTGCATTTTGGGGCCAGTTTTCTTTTCCTTCCGTTAGATACGCTGGTCCAGTAAACCATATCGACTGTATGATTTCGTCAACGTCACAACCTCTTGATACGATATCTGCTGGGTTCTGTTTCGTGGGGACATGCCGCCATGTAGCTTCACCTGACCACTCTTGAATCTCCGCAACTCTATTCGATACAAATGTGGACAACGAAGACGGATGAGACCGGATCCAATGAAGCGTAACTTCAGAATCCGACCAATAAACAATCTGTTCGATAGGTACCTTTAATAGGGGCTTGATTCTGTGACAGAGATCTGCGAGAAGGTGAGCGGCACATAACTCAAGTCTTGGAAGAGTCTTAGTCTTGAGCGGCGCTACTTTTGACTTTGACGTCAACAATGATACTTTATAACCTTCTGCAGCTTTGCTACGAATGTAGACGCAAGCTCCGTAAGCTCTTAAGGATGCGTCGGCAAAGGCATGTAATTGGACCGGTGACATCGGATCGGTATGCACAAACCGAGGAATTGATATTTCTTCTAAATTAGACAGTGTATTTTTTATCATATTCCATTCTGTTTCCAAATGCATTGGAATCGACTCATCCCAATCTAACTTATTGAGCCAGAGTTCCTGCAACAGGATCTTTCCTCTAATTACAATTGGACTTAATAAGCCGAGGGGGTCAAACAGCTTCGATGTCACCGATAGTATGTTTCGTTTTGTCGCTCGGAGACCCATGACAGCATTGTCAATTTGGAACTTAAAGGCATCTTCGTTGGGCAACCACGATATTCCTAACGCCTTTGTAGACTCTGAGTCCGAGATGGGTATGGATTTAGCTGTGCTCTCAGATGCGGTGACGTCAGGTGAGTTTGAAAACCACTTTGTCAATTCGAAACCTGCAGTTTGAAGAACCTGTGACACTTCAGACTTAATAGTCTTTAACTCCTCTATGCATGCAGCACCAGTCAACATGTCATCGACATAAAAGTCGGATCCAATAACTTCAGCAGCTCTAGGAAAAGAAAGTTTAGCAGACTCGCTTAACCTTTTTAAACACCGAATTGCCAGAAATGGGGCTGGTCCAGTCCCATATGTTACGGTGTTGAGCTTATATAATCTCAAGGACTCAGAGGGGTCTCTTCTCCACACTATAAGTTGAAACTGCCTATCCGCTTCATTTACCATCACTTGGCGATACATTTTCTTTACATCGGCGGTCAAGGCGAACCTATGCAGCCGGAAGCGAAGTAGCGTTGAGTACAACTCATCTTGGATTGTCGGCCCAACCATCAAAATATCATTTAGAGAGATCTGAGTTGACGATTTACAAGAGGCATCGAAAACGACACGTAACTTGGTTGACGTACTTTGGGGTCTCAGAACGCATTGGTGTGGGATAACATAATGTGGAGCAGAAGGAATTTTATCTGTAGGAGACATATGACCTAAGGAAAGGTACTCTTCCATAAATTCTAAATACATTTTCTTCATGTCAGGGTCTCGAGACAACCTTCTTTCAAGCGACAAAAACCGCCGTTTTGCAACTTCAAAGGAGTTACCCAACCCATTTGGATCAGATTTAAACGGCAGACTTACTTCAAACCGACCTGATGGCAAAACCTGAGTAGTCTTCCGGTAGTGTTCTTCACATAACTTTTGCTCAGGCGACAGAATTTTCTTTAGAGATGGCATTTCTTCCAGTGACCAAAACTTCTGTAGTGTGCTGTCAATAGATACTAACAGCTCTTCACTACAACTAAAACTTTTCACAACTTCTGTAGGGGAAGATGCCTTATATCTTCCTGATACAACCCATCCTAGGAGGGTTTTCTGCAAAGTTGGAAAGTCGGGACCTTGTCTAATTTGTCCAACAGCTAATAATTCGAAAAAAGATTCTGCTCCTATTAACAAATCTATTCTTTGTGGCTTGAAGAAATATGGGTCCGCTAAAGGTAGGTTCTTGGAATTTTCCAGTCATTGATATTAACAGACTGGTCAGGATGGTATCCTGATATTGATTTTAAAATCCAAAAATCGAATGAGAACTCACTACCATTTATACGCGACTTCACCACTGTATGTACCTTTTTCTTAACTTGAGAATTGAACTCGCCAATACCAAGCAAGTTGATACACGACTCCTCTTTACGGATCTGTAAGCGGTGAGCAAGGTCCTCTGTTATAAAGTTAGTTTGGGACCCAGAGTCAAGAAGTGCTCGGGCCAAAATATATTCACCGTTTTTGGTTCGTACACTTACGATCGACGTGGCCAAAATCACCCTGTCCGATGATGTCGCATGCATAACATGTGACGTGGAAGGCTGATCTTGATTTAAAGGAGGAGTAAGAATCTCTTGGGGTGGTGGCAACGCTAAACTGTTCTCGGAAACTGTATATCTATGCAGTAAAACGTGATGCGAGCGTCCACAAACTCGACATTTGTTAAATTTGCATTTCGAGACAGTGTGACCCTTTCGCATACAATTGATGCATAATGAAGCAGATTTTACAAAGTCAAACCTTTGCATAACGGAAAGACGACCAAACGGACCACAGTTCGCTAGGATATGGTCGTCTGCATTGCAATAGCTACAACCTTGCTGGGATTTCCTGTTGGACGAAGAACAAGTAAATGAGCTACGATGTGGCTTGCTCAACGGGACTTTATCTTGCTTTGGTTTCGTCGATTCTTCAGCAGATAAATGCTGATATCGGCGATTTAACATTTTTTCAAAATCGGACCAAAGAGGTAATCTTTCATAATCTAACTGTTCTTCCCATTTTTGTTTGGTCACTGGGTCGACTCTGTTCAAGACAAGATAGATCAACATAGCATTTGAAATCTTGGTGTCGTCTCCTATCGATAACAAAGAACCGTATATCGATGACACGGTATCGATAAGATTTCTTAGAGACGACGCTGACTGTTGCGATATTTTCGGAAGACTAAACAATGTTGAAATATTATTCATAAAAATTAAACATTCGTTATCATACACTTTTTTCAAGCTGATCAAAGCTTTCTCATAATTGCTCTCTGTAACTTGGTAGGCCTTGATAGTCCCCAAAGCTTCACCAGAAAGACAAGAGATTAAGTGATTAAATTTTTCAATAACGGGAATGTTATCGTCTTGATGAACTAGAGTTTCAAAAAGGCTCATGAAATTTTTAAACTCCGAGTATTTGCCGCTGAATTTCGGCAATGCCAAATTCGGAAGTCGAGCTCGAGTTGGGACTACAGAAGCTAACCCAAGAGTTTTGGTATCGCTAGCTGTCTTCAAGGCCGAGATAAGCGACAATACTTTTGCCTTGGTTGTTATGGAAAGCTCTTCCAACTCTTCTCCAAACTCATCGCCATCATCTAAATCTTCTATCTTTTCTTGTAATTGATTTGCCTTGTTAATTACATCATTTAAATTTTCTAGCCTACATTTTAATTCGTCTTCCAGAATCGGAATCTGGCCGGCTTCTAGCCGATTATTTAATCGGCGGATGCTATTTACTGGCTTTTTGAGCTTGTTTTTAAGGTCAGCAAGAAGTTCAATACTTTTTGGCTTATCTGGACTCATTTTTATATTAATTTATATATATATAGGCCACGAAAAAATTATATATAAATAATTATGTAGAATAAATTATATCCAGCAACAATTTATTAAATTGAATAATTTTAATTTAAAAAGTATATTCAAATTAGAATGGTGATGAAATAAATTTCGAAACAAAACAACGAGAGTTAATAATAATTTTGTCTATAATTATTAAATTTGTTCGAAAATGTTGTTACCAAATGTTGTATTATTCACAACAAAGCGACGAAAAATATTTAATTAAATTAAACCACGTAGTATCAAATTAATAGTGGTGACGGCAAATCAGTATACCCGACCGAATGCAGGGTAGCGCGTCACTTAACGGTCAGCTAATCGTCAGCGCGCCAAACCAAAATCCTACAACAATAACAACGTTGCTAGCGGCGGACAAGCGAAAGCGAAAACGAAAAAATTCACCGCTACAGCTGCTTGTATATGAGGGCCTATGTATTGGTTATGTATAGCGGCTGGGATGAATTTTCCCAACTATTAATTTTTCGAGTTTTAACACAATGTAGTGGGGGGGCGACAGTGATTGCAATAATTTTCGTAAGAAAACACAAATTAAATGTTGCATCCAAGGGCGGTTCAAATGGGTTATGTAATGTGTATGTGTATATGTGTATATGTATATAATAAATATAATATAAATTGTATTTACTTTTTCTGTAAATGTGTAAGTTTGCAATTTTTTCCTTTTTTATTATAATTAATGCATGCACAACTAGCTCTACTATATCGATACGTCTGTGCCAAGAATTGAAAGCGAGGTGCAATTTTTCAGCACAAGACAAGAAACAAATAGATTGTTTTGTTAACAAACTCTAGCTTTCAATTTTTTGCACAAATACCTCGGGTTCTGCGTTGGGGTCTTTTAATCCAGCTGCCACTTTCCTTTTACACATCGAACAGTCACAGGGCATCCCTTGGCAACGGCAGTACTGGCGGATTAAGAGGGTATTTCACGACCGGCACGATAAATTGAGCAAAGCTGCTATGTATTTAACTTTTTACTCGCCGCGGGCAACGATACACACAATTTTGTGTATTTTTTATTAATTTGAATGCAAATCAAGTTTGCTATCACTTGCTGTGTTCACTGTGTCACTGTCACTTGTTGCCTTTATTATTAATAGTTTAAAGTCCACCCGGGGGCGCCATTAAAATTTAGAATAGTTTTTCTAAATATATAAACGAGAAAACCGAAAAACTTGTGGCAATAAACTTTAATTTTAGGCAAAGCGAAAACGAGAATGAGAAAAATACGTGTGGTCGATCTACATCAATTTCAACGAATGCACGACTATATTTTAACAAAGTTCTTAGAGCCTAGCTTAACAACAGTTGACGAAGACGGGGCGAATTCGCAGAGAGCGAGAGAGAACTTTATTGTGCACCCGCCTTCGTCCTAAACTAACTTACACTAAACTTCAAACTTCAAGTACAAATTCAAAATCTCTCAACAGGTATAAATATACTTCATATCTTTAGCCCAATGTGCAAACAAAGAAGTATTTGTAAAATTTAAGGTTATGATCTAAAAAACTATATTTCTCCACGAATCGTTAAAAGTGTATTTTCTGACTGCAATCAGTTAAAAAAGAATTCCTTTAACTTTAACTCGCAATAGATGATGTTGAAGATGTAGATAAAATATTCAAGAAAACACATTTTTGGGTTTTGGCCAGAAAAAGTGGACAAATTCCCTATGCTTTGCAGTTATCAAAGCTACTGGCGTCATTTAGCGGCTGTGGAAATTTTGAATACTTATAACTACAAACATATATTCATAGGTTTAAAAAATTTCTTCTACATTTGATAGATATTTTTAAACACAAAAAAATTGAAACAAATTTTAACTTTTCCTAAATTTTTAAAGATGTGAGCGCAGACACATTTTTGTTCAAGAAGAACACTTTTTATAATAAATCCAAAACTTTACGAGTTCGATACATGTCAATATGTTAATTGATCTAGAGCCGCAAATAACGATCTGTAACTCAACCCCTACAAGGGTGCAGTGCTAACACTTGTAATCTTAAGTACAGGCCACTTGAGCCTGACCATAAATATAGTTCTCACACTGCAAGGGTCGCCTTGCGGGAGACCGTTAATAAGGCTCCCGCTCAGGCAGACAGATGTGGTCAGTGAACTCAAACGTGAAGGTTGTTTTCCTTATTACAGGAACAATTAGCCAGACCTCTCTGTAGTCTTCCCCCACCAGTGGTAAGAGACTCAGAGATATTCTGCAAGATTCTGCTAAGTGCTAGACGCTTGCAGCTAAAGGTAGCAATAAATTCACACGATTGTTTTCCCCTACCATAGGTAAGAGACAACGTGTTGAACAAGATAAAAACAAAAAGACAAGCAAAGATTCTTTTTTGTTTTTAAGCTCCTTAACGATTCTGTATTTAACAGCTAAAGGTTGCTAAAGTCGGTAAGGCGTTTCCGAGGCCTTAACATCGGATAAATATATAGAGAAATATAGTGATTTATATATTTAAACCAATAACTTGGTAAGGCGTGTCCGTGGCCAAAACAGCGGATATATAAAAAAAATATAAACATTTTTTGAAAAGTGCTTTACAAAAAAAAAGTGCCCACAAAATAACATTTGTATTAAGTGCCAAATTACAAATGTAATACTCTTGTATTGGAAAAAGAAAAAACCCACATGGGAATTAAAGAAAAAATTGCGCAAAATTCAAAGATTTAAATATATATATAAGGGTGAAAAGTGCCTACAAATGCTATAAAGCCAAGAAGCTATAAAGCATAAAATTAAAAAAAAATCCGACTAAATAAAATTAATATTGTTTTAGAAAAAAAATAAGTGCACAAGAAATAATAATATTACCATTAGCTTGGACTATGGTTAACAAGAGCCTGCAATATAAAGATAAATATAATAGATAAATTGCAATTAAGCGTTCAAGTCCATTAATTTGGATTATGGGAAAATATATTCCTGCCTGCAGATGCAATATTGAATTTTTTAACATCCCGAAACTGGGATAAAATAATACATCGAAGATACCGAGGGACGGGCACCACAACTTAAATTCATCTTTAAAGGGAAGAAGACTTGCTGGCTAGGAAACTTTTATGTATTTGTTAGCGTGTGTTGATCGAGTGTATATATAGTTTATTTAACCACGAGTATTACAAGATAGATGTGTTCTACATGAGTGTCTGTATCGGGAATGATGCTGGAAAGCTTAAGGCCTAACGCCAGCAGGAGTATGTACGCATTTATGAGTACTGCCTAATGCCAAGATCAGAGCTGCCAACTTTTGCCGCGGCAAATACATAACCCCCTTAACACCCAGTTGAGGAACTATAAAATTCTGTAGGCTTCCTGTGTCGATGTGACCTACGAACTGGTGGTGATTCCGATTGAAGATCTTCACTATCCTCGTAGGGGTTCTGTTCACAACTGTCTTTCTTCGTCTGGGAGTCCGTTAAAGCTGGCTCCTCTGGATCGGTCGGCTCGGGGTTATCTTCATCTTCAGTGGGCTGGTTAGATTGTGGCAAACGACTGCGAAGTTGAACCTGATGCCTTCTGATTACGCGATTATATTCCAATCGCACGGTATACGAGATTGGTCCAGTTTGGACTCCGATTTCACCGGTGATCCACTTCGGTCCCGTAGCGTAGTTTCGTACCCAAACGGAATCGCCTGGAATGAAATGTTTGGAATTCGTCGAACTGTTAACCTTACCAAATAGTATCTCTTGAGGTTGCAGTTTGTCAAAGTCTTAAGGTGCCGGTTCATTAGCAATTCTGCCGGAGTGCGATTAGTAGTAGAGTGTGGTGTGGTATTCTGATTAAATACATATCTGGCCAGAGTCACGTCAATGTTTGTTTTCTGGTCAGCCTTCAGTAAGTAGTTCTTTGTGGACTGCACCATTCGTTCCGCTTGACCGTTAGTAGCCGGATGGAATGGGGCCGAGCGAATGTGTCTGATGAGATTATTGTCCGTAAATTCCTTAAATTCGGCGGATGTGAACGCTATACCGTTGTCTGATACAATCTCGTCGGGTAAACCATGGCAGCCATGGTTGCCTGAGAAACTTGACAGCCGGTCCCGCCGCTGTTAAAGGCACTACTGCGACCTCTAGCCATTTAGAGAATGAGTCGACGACTAAAAAATATGTTCTCCCTTGGAATGGACCGGCATGATCTATGTGTAGGCACGACCAAGGTCCTCTTGCTGGTTCCCAGTGGTGCGTTTCGGTTTTTGGTTCTTCGTTACGGTTTTGCTGACAAACTCCGCATTTTTTAATAACGACTTCGATGTCGTCATCCATGTTGGGCCACCATACGTAGCTGCGCGCTATTGACTTCATCTTTACGATGCCGGGATGTGGGGCATGCAGGGCTTGTAGAATTGATTCGCGAAGTTTGGGTGGGATCACCGCTCTATTTCCCCATACCAGAACACCTCTTATGGCAGAGAGTTCGTTCCGTCGGATGTAGAACTGATGCAATTGCGTTCCTTTATCCGGTTGTTGGCCTGACCATCCCCTTAACACCCAGCTCACAACTTTGGATAGTAAGGGGTCTTTGGCCGTTTGTGATGCGATTTGTTGTGCGCTAACCAATGATTTTGCCGAAATTTCCAACATCAAAATGTCCTAGGGTCCTTTTTTCGGTAATGGTGGTTCTACCGGACAACGGCTTAAGAAATCTGCATTTTCTTTCCTTCTCGGTGTTACAGTTCAAAATTATAAGCGTTTAAGAAAATGGAACGGCGGAACATGGTGTCGGAAATTACTGTTGGGACTGGCTTGCCTCTCGCGAAGATTCCCAACATAGGGCGATGGTCGGTAATTAGAGTAAACTGACGACCGTATACGTAGTCGTGAAATTTTTTAACTCCCGCGATGAGCGCAACAGCTTCTCTGTCAATTTGCGCGTATCCACGCTCGGCTTTAGAGAGTGTTCTAGAGTAAAAAGCAATGGGGTTCTCCGACCCATCTGCGTTCTTGTGGCTGAGGACTGCACCTAGTCCGTAGGGCGATGCGTCGCATGCTATTACTAATGGTGACTTTGGGTCGTAGTGGACTAGCAGGTCGTCTGATGTCACGAGCCGTTTTAATTCTCGGAAAGCCACGTCGTGTTCTTTCCGCCAATTCCAGTGTGCATTTTTGTCTAGTAAGCGGTGTAATGGTTCCGCTACTGTTACCTTTTGCGGCAAGAAAACGTGGTAAACATTTAATAAGCCCACACCCAAAAAAAAAATCCTGAGTGTCAAATTGATACTTGTGGTTCAAAATGTCACTGCCCCTAGGATCAAATTTTTGGTGTCAAATTGATCCCAAATGAGTGTCAAATGTATACCGCATTTCTCAAAAAATTGAACTTGATAAGAAATATTGTCATTTTAATGACACAAGGGTCATACTGATAGCAATAATTGTCATTTATCGATTTCTGATGTTCGAACTTCTATTTTCGAAGTTCGAAATGAGCCTATCGCGAGGAGACGCAGCTACTGCGCTGTCATTGTAAGTTCGAAAGTGAGAAAAACAAGACGCGTTTTTTCTATGTTAAGTGTTTAAGTGTTTTAAAATCAGGTGAGTACAATCTTAATACGATAATTACTCTAAATTAAGTATGATCAACATATGTGAGTGTGTAGTTTGAATAAACCTGTTACATATGTGTGTAATTATAATTGTCCTATTGCACATTATTTTAAACTTATTTATTCAGTTAGTTAGTTATAATAATAATATTATTAATGTCTTTATACAATTCATATTCTTGGATTAGTTAAATTTCCAGAAATAGCTCTTGCACGTATGTATATATGGAACGCAGTTATTTTCGAAAATATTAAAGTGACACCAGAATAGGGTCAACTGGCCGTATTTTCATACTAAGAAAATGACACCGGCTAGTGGCTCTTTGACACCAAAAGGGGTCAAATTATTATTTTCGAAAATATTAAAATTACACCAGAATAGGGTCAACTTGATGACCTTCTGATCAGAGACAATTTGAAACTCAATAATGACACATTGACACCTAATTAGGGGCACAGTGATGACTATTTTTTTTTGGGTGCAGGAAAGCCTGTAGTTGCTTTTTGTCCTTCGGTGCTGGGGCTTCTGAGATCGCCTTTACTATTTCAATTGATGGGCGTATGCCCATATCATCTATTTGGAATCCCAGGAAGTGGACAGATGATACGCCAAATTTGCACTTGTCTTTTCGGAGTCGAAGACCGGCTTTGTCCAATCGGTCTAGTACATCTTCAAGTCTCTGAGCGAGTTGTTCCTCTGATTTCCCCATAACAACTATGTCGTCAAAATAGGGTAGTATCCCAGGAATATGTTGAAGGGTGCTCTCGATAAAACTCTGGAAAATGCCCGGAGCTGCTGAGATCCCAAATTGTAGTCTGTTTACTTTAAACGCGCCTTTGTGTGTCGACAGCGTCTGTAGCATCGCGGATTTGTTGTCTACCGCGAGCTGCTGATAGGCCTGTGCCAAATCGATCTTGGCGAAGATCGACCCGCCCTCTATAGATGCCAACAGAGTGCTGACTGCTGGTATTCGATGGCAGTGGGGTTTGATGGCTTGATTAAGCGTTGACTTGTAATCGCCACAGATGCGGATTAAGCCATCCTTTTTTATTACGGGCACTAATGGTGTTGCCCAATCACTGTATTCTACAGGTTCCAATATGCCTTGCTCGCATAAACGATCAATTTCTTCTTCTACCATGTGCTTTATGGCAAATGGTATTCGCCGTGGTCCCAATTTGATGGGTGGGACATCTGGATTTATGTGGAGTGAAACCGGCGGACCCTTATAGCGGCCGAGTTTCGATGAGAATAAGTGAGCGTACTTATCCAAAATTTCGTCGATGTTGTTGCGGTGGTTGATGGCGTATACTCCCTCTATTTGTATACCCATTGCGTTGAACCAATTACGTCCAACGAGATTCGAGCTGTTGACCTCAGCAATGATGATCGGTAGACTGTCAATCCTACGACGATTGTAGACTATTGACACGTCTATAATTCCTCTGATTGGAATAGCGTTTCGTTGATAATCGTTGAATTCCAAGTTACACTTGGACAGGGCCGGCTTCTCATTAGGCCAGATGCGGTTAAATGATGACTCCGACATGATGGTCACCGGGGACCCGGAGTCGACTTCGAATGAACGTTCGCGTCCGTTGATGATGATGGATACACATTTTTTCTGTTCGATCAATGGTACTACCTGGTTGATCGATGTCCGTGGATGGTTGTACTTTTCCAAACTTGAGTTCGCAAAACTTGAGTTCGCAACTGGAGATTCCGATCCAGTTGGTTGGCGACACACTCGCACAATGTGTCCCTTGCGGCCACAACCGTGACAAACTGCTTTCCGGTAAGGACACTGCGCGCGGCTGTGCTGAGCCCCACAGCCGCCACATTTAGGTCCGTTTCCCGGGCCTGGGTGCGTGTTCCGCCTTTTGAAGTTGGACGACTTAAAGACGATGACTTAATAGCTTGTACTGCCTCGTTAGGGTGTCGGATGGCTAGCGCGCTTATTGCTGCGGCTTCACTGGTGGTAGCGCGGTCCACAGCACGCTGAACGGAGAGTTCCGTTTCCGCAAGGAAAGCTCGCTGCAGTTCATCGTCCTTCATGCCGCACACGAAACGGTCCCTTAGCATGCGATCCAATGCCGCTCCGAATTGACAGTCTACGGCCAACGAGCGTAGCGCTGCAATGTAACTGCTGACTGTTTCGCCTGGTTGCTGATCTCTCTTGTGAAATTGATAAAATGCGGCGATCACGGATGGTCTGGGTGACAAATGGCCGGTTAATATATCGTAGATTTCTTTCAGTTTAATTTCACTTATCTGTTTCAGTGAGGCCAAGGAAGTCAACAGATCGAAAAGGCTGGGGCCAGCCAATGTGAGAAAAGCCGCCTTTTCCCTTGCCTCATCTGTGACTCCGTTGGCCAAAACGTAGAGCTTGAAACGTTCCATGTACGTTGTCCATTTTTGTGGTTGCTCCACGTCGAATGGTTCCAAGCTTCCAACACTTGCCATTGCGTAATGTAGCGTGTTGATTGGTTCTTGAATGCGGGCTTCCTTCTTGTCTTCACTAAGAAGAAGTAGGTCGGTGGCGGAGCTTCTAGCTTCTTGATCACCAGATTCATCCATTTACTCGCAGCGCATTAGCGTGTGTTGATCGAGTGTATATATAGTTTATTTAACCACGAGTATTAGGAGATAGATGTGTTCTACATGAGTGTCTGTATCGGGAATGATGCTGGAAAGCTTAAGGCCTAACGCCAGCAGGAGTATGTACGCATTTATGAGTACTGCCTAGTGCCAAGATCAGAGCTGCCAACTTTGGCCGCGGCAAATACATAACAGAAACTATCTCCACGTCGCTAACCGCAGGACCTTGTCACCAAAGGAAGTCGTCGCCAAGAATCATCAAAATCGTCGCTGCAAAAAATTCTTCGACAACATCCCTGAAAGAACGCTATCGTTATCGTTATGCTGCTAGGACCAATTATGCTCGGAATGAGCCACTTTTAAGGGCTTTGCGTTTATTTAACTCCCTGTCAGCTAGCATCCGGGTTTGTTGGGGATCCAAGAAGAATATGCTTACGCAATCGCTTAGGGAATATTTTTTATGTAGTTCTTAGTCTTAGATTTAAGTTTATAACCTACTAGCCAGATAAGGATTCAATCCATTGGGGGAATAAATAAATAAAATCTTGCTAGCCCTTGGCAGAATGTCCGAGAAGAGCACTTTTTATTATAAATCTAATACTTAACGAGTTCGGTACATGTTAATGGATCTAGAGCCGTAAATAACGATCTGTAACTCAAACCCTACAAGAGTGCAGTGCTAACACTTGTAACCCTTAAGTACAGGCCACTTGAGCCTGACCATAAATATAGTTCTCACACTGCACAAAGGGTCGCCTTCCGGGAGACCGTTGATAAGGCTCCCGCTCAGGCAGACAGATGTGGTCTTTGCGTAGACCATAGATAAGTATATTATAAGAATTTCATGTTAGTTATGTAAGCAAAGACTTATTGAAATAAAATCAGTTTTAATACATAACTCAAACGTGAAGGTTGTTTTCCTTATTATAGGATTCCCTTTCATTTTAAAGTCGTTTAAGGCGGTTGTGCTGCGTGGGAAGGCGACGATGACTTAATAGCTTGTACTGCCTCGTTGGGGTGTCGGATGGCTAGCGCGCTTATTGCTGCGGCTTCACTGGTAGTAGCGCGGTCCACAGCACGCTGAACGGAGAGTTCCGTTTCCGCAAGGAAAGCTCGCTGCAGTTCATCGTCCTTCATGCCGCACACGAAACGGTCCCTTAGCATGCGATCCAATGCCGCTCCGAATTGACAGTCTACGGCCAACGAGCGTAGCGCTGCAATGTAACTGCTGACTGTTTCGCCTGGTTGCTGATCTCTCTTGTGAAATTGATAAAATGCGGCGATCACGGATGGTCTGGGTGACAAATGGCCGGTTAATATATCGTAGATTTCTTTCAGTTTAATTTCACTTATCTGTTTCAGTGAGGCCAAGGAAGTCAACAGATCGAAAAGGCTGGGGCCAGCCAATGTGAGAAAAGCCGCCTTTTCCCTTGCCTCATCTGTGACTCCGTTGGCCAAAACGTAGAGCTTGAAACGTTCCATGTACGTTGTCCATTTTTGTGGTTGCTCCACGTCGAATGGTTCCAAGCTTCCAACACTTGCCATTGCGTAATGTAGCGTGTTGATTGGTTCTTGAATGCGGGCTTCCTTCTTGTCTTCACTAAGAAGAAGTAGGTCGGTGGCGGAGCTTCTAGCTTCTTGATCACCAGATTCATCCATTTACTCGCAGCGCACAGGCCGCCGGTAGCAGAAAGGTCGGCCAAGTACCGTATCTGCCGACTCTACCGTTGGTTCGCGACCACGTGGTGCCAGCGATTGCTACGCAATTTCTTAGACTTGCGCAACTGCTGTAACTATAATTCTCTAACAACACTCGACTGTAGATCCCATCCTCGTCGCCAGTTTTATGTATTTGTTAGCGTGTGTTGATCGAGTGTATATATAGTTTATTTAACCACGAGTATTACGAGATAGTTGTGTTCTACATGAGTGTCTGTATCGGGAATGATGCTGGAAAGCTTAAGGCCTAACGCCAGCAGGAGTATGTACGCATTTATGAGTACTGCCTAATGCCAAGATCAGAGCTGCCAACTTTGGCCGCGGCAAATACATAACTGAAACTATCTCCACGTCGCTAACCGCAAGACCTTGTCACCAAAGGAAGTCGTCGCCAAGAATCATTGAAATCGTCGCTGCAAAAAATTCTTCGACAACGTCCCTGGAAGAACGCTATCGCTATCGTCATCAATGGGCTAAGTCAACGTTATTATCAGATAAGTTCGATAGTAGTAATATTGTAATATAAAAAACACGTCCGATTTTAGCAATAATGTTCCAAGGCAGGCATTCTTAGAGAAAGTCGATCAATTGAACAGATATCTCGATGAGACAGTGAAACATTTGGGAGACTGCAAGGCTTATCTTAACATAAGAAGTAATAAGATTAACTATTTAGCTACAAAATTGTTTATTGTGGAGGAACAGGCTAGATTGTATTTTGAAAGCAATGAATTTGAAGACATTATTAGAGTTTTACAATTCGATCTTTTAAATATGTTAACAGCCATTCGGAAGAGATTCAGAATTGAAGGATATTTTCCTGTGGTTGTTGGGGTAGAGGAATTTATTACTCTGCCTGAGGATATCAATGAGTTTATTTGTTCAAATAAATTAAAACAAATAGTTTTAAATCAAATAAAATAGATTCACAATTTTTATTATCGATTCCATCAAAAGAGAAAGAGTTAGGTAGCTTGGCAATTTCCAAAGGAATTGAAGATGAGCAAATACACTGCCGTAATATTCCGCCGACAGGAGCTCACTTGGGAAATGAGGTTGTTTTTAGTTCACCATCCATATTAACTGAAGTAAATGACGTTCTTACAACCGTTCATTTCGAATAAGAAGAAGAGTCAATAGACAAACAATTAATAATTGAAAGTTCCATGAAAATTAGGATAATCAACGCATACTTTCGAAACAAGTTTATAAAGCAATGTAGTTTCTATTCAAGAATGATTTGGTGCTTATTAAAACTATGTCCTGTTAATCGAACAGTTAATATTAAACGGTTAAAGAATGAAAAAGAATACATGAAAAGGCATCGTGTTAAAATTAAAGATTTAAAATCTAATGATTATAAATTTATTAATAAAAGGCAAGTCTGTTGCAAGGTGTCTAAATATATAAGTTAAAAAGCAAATATAACATATCGTATTAAATATACAGTCCACTAATTATACCCGTTACTCGTAGAGTAAAAGGGTATATTGTATTCGTGCAAAAGTATGTAACAGGGAGAAGGAAGCTTTTCCGACCCTATAAAGTATATATATTCCTGATCAGGATCACTAGCCGAGGCGAACTAGCCATGTCCGTCTGTCTGTCCGTCCGTATGAACGCTGAGATCTCGGAAACTATAAAAGCTAGAGGATTGGCATTTTGCATGCATATTCTTGGAGTTCCCACGCAGCGCAAGTTTAGTTCAAAAAGTTGCCACGCCCCCTCTAACCACCCCCTCATTTTTTGAAAGGTGTCTGGCGCCCACACCTTTAAAGATGTTGGAAATGTAAATATGCAGTTTTATTGTGATTATCAAAACCTATCGAAATGTAGGATCCAAGAAGGATATGTTTAGGCAATCGCTTAGGGAATATTTTTTATGTAGTTCTTAGTCTTAGATTTAAGTTTATAACCTACTAGCCAGATAAGGATTCAATCCATTGGGGGAATAAATAAATAAAATCTTGCTAGCCCTTGGCAGAATGTCCGAGAAGAGCACTTTTTATTATAAATCTAATACTTAACGAGTTCGGTACATGTTAATGGATCTAGAGCCGTAAATAACGATCTGTAACTCAAACCCTACAAGAGTGCAGTGCTAACACTTGTAACCCTTAAGTACAGGCCACTTGAGCCTGACCATAAATATAGTTCTCACACTGCACAAAGGGTCGCCTTGCGGGAGACCGTTGATAAGGCTCCCGCTCAGGCAGACAGATGTGGTCTTTGCGTAGACCATAGATAAGTATATTATAAGAATTTCATGTTAGTTATGTAAGCAAAGACTTATTGAAATAAAATCAGTTTTAATACATAACTCAAACGTGAAGGTTGTTTTCCTTATTATAGGATTCCCTTTCATTTTAAAGTCGTTTAAGGCGGTTGTGCTGCGTGGGAAGGCGACGATGACTTAATAGCTTGTACTGCCTCGTTGGGGTGTCGGATGGCTAGCGCGCTTATTGCTGCGGCTTCACTGGTAGTAGCGCGGTCCACAGCACGCTGAACGGAGAGTTCCGTTTCCGCAAGGAAAGCTCGCTGCAGTTCATCGTCCTTCATGCCGCACACGAAACGGTCCCTTAGCATGCGATCCAATGCCGCTCCGAATTGACAGTCTACGGCCAACGAGCGTAGCGCTGCAATGTAACTGCTGACTGTTTCGCCTGGTTGCTGATCTCTCTTGTGAAATTGATAAAATGCGGCGATCACGGATGGTCTGGGTGACAAATGGCCGGTTAATATATCGTAGATTTCTTTCAGTTTAATTTCACTTATCTGTTTCAGTGAGGCCAAGGAAGTCAACAGATCGAAAAGGCTGGGGCCAGCCAATGTGAGAAAAGCCGCCTTTTCCCTTGCCTCATCTGTGACTCCGTTGGCCAAAACGTAGAGCTTGAAACGTTCCATGTACGTTGTCCATTTTTGTGGTTGCTCCACGTCGAATGGTTCCAAGCTTCCAACACTTGCCATTGCGTAATGTAGCGTGTTGATTGGTTCTTGAATGCGGGCTTCCTTCTTGTCTTCACTAAGAAGAAGTAGGTCGGTGGCGGAGCTTCTAGCTTCTTGATCACCAGATTCATCCATTTACTCGCAGCGCACAGGCCGCCGGTAGCAGAAAGGTCGGCCAAGTACCGTATCTGCCGACTCTACCGTTGGTTCGCGACCACGTGGTGCCAGCGATTGCTACGCAATTTCTTAGACTTGCGCAACTGCTGTAACTATAATTCTCTAACAACACTCGACTGTAGATCCCATCCTCGTCGCCAGTTTTATGTATTTGTTAGCGTGTGTTGATCGAGTGTATATATAGTTTATTTAACCACGAGTATTACGAGATAGTTGTGTTCTACATGAGTGTCTGTATCGGGAATGATGCTGGAAAGCTTAAGGCCTAACGCCAGCAGGAGTATGTACGCATTTATGAGTACTGCCTAATGCCAAGATCAGAGCTGCCAACTTTGGCCGCGGCAAATACATAACTGAAACTATCTCCACGTCGCTAACCGCAAGACCTTGTCACCAAAGGAAGTCGTCGCCAAGAATCATTGAAATCGTCGCTGCAAAAAATTCTTCGACAACGTCCCTGGAAGAACGCTATCGCTATCGTCATCAATGGGCTAAGTCAACGTTATTATCAGATAAGTTCGATAGTAGTAATATTGTAATATAAAAAACACGTCCGATTTTAGCAATAATGTTCCAAGGCAGGCATTCTTAGAGAAAGTCGATCAATTGAACAGATATCTCGATGAGACAGTGAAACATTTGGGAGACTGCAAGGCTTATCTTAACATAAGAAGTAATAAGATTAACTATTTAGCTACAAAATTGTTTATTGTGGAGGAACAGGCTAGATTGTATTTTGAAAGCAATGAATTTGAAGACATTATTAGAGTTTTACAATTCGATCTTTTAAATATGTTAACAGCCATTCGGAAGAGATTCAGAATTGAAGGATATTTTCCTGTGGTTGTTGGGGTAGAGGAATTTATTACTCTGCCTGAGGATCAATGAGTTTATTTGTTCAAATAAATTAAAACAAATAGTTTTAAATCAAATAAAATAGATTCACAATTTTTATTATCGATTCCATCAAAAGAGAAAGAGTTAGGTAGCTTGGCAATTTCCAAAGGAATTGAAGATGAGCAAATACACTGCCGTAATATTCCGCCGACAGGAGCTCACTTGGGAAATGAGGTTGTTTTTAGTTCACCATCCATATTAACTGAAGTAAATGACGTTCTTACAACCGTTCATTTCGAATAAGAAGAAGAGTCAATAGACAAACAATTAATAATTGAAAGTTCCATGAAAATTAGGATAATCAACGCATACTTTCGAAACAAGTTTATAAAGCAATGTAGTTTCTATTCAAGAATGATTTGGTGCTTATTAAAACTATGTCCTGTTAATCGAACAGTTAATATTAAACGGTTAAAGAATGAAAAAGAATACATGAAAAGGCATCGTGTTAAAATTAAAGATTTAAAATCTAATGATTATAAATTTATTAATAAAAGGCAAGTCTGTTGCAAGGTGTCTAAATATATAAGTTAAAAAGCAAATATAACATATCGTATTAAATATACAGTCCACTAATTATACCCGTTACTCGTAGAGTAAAAGGGTATATTGTATTCGTGCAAAAGTATGTAACAGGGAGAAGGAAGCTTTTCCGACCCTATAAAGTATATATATTCCTGATCAGGATCACTAGCCGAGGCGAACTAGCCATGTCCGTCTGTCTGTCCGTCCGTATGAACGCTGAGATCTCGGAAACTATAAAAGCTAGAGGATTGGCATTTTGCATGCATATTCTTGGAGTTCCCACGCAGCGCAAGTTTAGTTCAAAAAGTTGCCACGCCCCCTCTAACCACCCCCTCATTTTTTGAAAGGTGTCTGGCGCCCACACCTTTAAAGATGTTGGAAATGTAAATATGCAGTTTTATTGTGATTATCAAAACCTATCGAAATGTAGGATCCAAGAAGGATATGTTTAGGCAATCGCTTAGGGAATATTTTTTATGTAGTTCTTAGTCTTAGATTTAAGTTTATAACCTACTAGCCAGATAAGGATTCAATCCATTGGGGGAATAAATAAATAAAATCTTGCTAGCCCTTGGCAGAATGTCCGAGAAGAGCACTTTTTATTATAAATCTAATACTTTACGAGTTCGGTACATGTTAATGGATCTAGAGCCGTAAATAACGATCTGTAACTCAAACCCTACAAGAGTGCAGTGCTAACACTTGTAACCCTTAAGTACAGGCCACTTGAGCCTGACCATAAATATAGTTCTCACACTGCACAAAGGGTCGCCTTGCGGGAGACCGTTGATAAGGCTCCCGCTCAGGCAGACAGATGTGGTCTCTGCGTAGACCATAGATAAGTATATTATAAGAATTTCATGTTAGTTATGTAAGCAAAGACTTATTGAAATAAAATCAGTTTTAATACAGAACTCAAACGTGAAGGTTGTTTTCCTTATTACAGGATTCCCTTTCATTTTAAAGTCGTTTAAGGCGATTGTGCTGCGTGGGAAGGCCAATAATATGTGTGGTTAATCCCAATTTTCTACCTTTTGTAGTTTTCGAGATCTCAGCGTTCATACAGACTGACAGACAAGACAGACGGAAATGGCTAGATCAACTTTTTAAGGGGATACGACTACAGCCCAAACCGTAAGAGCTAGAGCAGCCAAATTTTTGCACAGTATTCCATTGGGGATCTAACCGCCCACTAAGATCCGACATGTCCCCCCAGTGGCCCCAATCAGCTCAAACATTAATATTTAAAAGAACAAAATTTAGTCTATTTGATTGCTTAACTGTTGGAATTTTGAAATTTGGAATTTGCCGTATTTTAGGTATTGAAAAGGCCTATTTAGATTTCTAAATGAAATTTCGATATCCCCCATAATTTGGGGGCTACATTTAAAGCCTACTTTTCGATTTTAAAAATCTAAACAGCTGCTCCGATTTTGATGATTTTTGGATCATTAGTTATTCTATGGCCCAAATGCTTAAGTTAAATTTTTCAATTTTTTAACATTTTTTTCAGAATTTTTAAAGAATTTATTTAGATTTTCTAAGGTATTGCGTCTCATTTTGCGGGAGCCTGCTGAGGGAGCGAAACCCAGAGAGCGGATGCCAAGAGAGCGACGGCCGAGAGAGCAACAGCCAAGAAAACTGATGAGGGGGAAGTGCTGTGTAGAAATGGTGGGGAAAGGGCAATTTAAGTTAAAATTTGTTTTGGATTTTAAAATCTTATACTGCTGCTCCGATCACTATGATTTTCGATCAATAGTCAGTTCTGTGGATCAAATGCTTCGGTTTTTTTTTTCAAAAAGTATTTTTCATTTTGTAGCAGAAGTAAGAGCCCTATTTAATTTCTGCCATGGAAGAAAATAGACAAACTTACTACATATTCTGTAAGCAAAGGCAAAATTTTAAGATTCGAATTTCTGAACAAGTGCGGAAGTTTGATCTGCAAGCATTCAAATACGTTACTTCTTCAGATATGAATGCATGTAGGTATGAATATTTGTATATATTTTGATTTCTATTGTGTGTGTGTGTGTTTCTATTTAAAAGTAGATGATGTGTTTAAATACAAATAAAATGATTACCTTTCTTTCAGCCAATGCCAAATCTTTCTAAGTTATTTGTAAAGTTTAAAACAAATAATTATCGATCATATGCGGAACCTGGAACAATAAGTTACTTCGCTACTTTTGTATGGGATGCCAATCTTTGCGTGTTTGTGCAAAAGTTTTCATTACATTCAAAACTAGAAATTTGAAAAAACAAATTCCAATTTACAAACAAATATATTTGTGCGCTCAATAAAATTGTATTGATAACATTGTAACTGAAAGCAAGTACAAAAATTCGCGACTTTCACTTGGATCAAATTAATTTATTATATGTTTTTAATTTTTATTGATTTGACAAGGATGAGATCGCAAGTTAGAAGAGGGCTATACTAAAAAATACACTTGCTCTTCTTTGCCACAATTTGTTTTTTGGGAGTGAGAAGGATATAATGATAGTCAGCGTTAGGACAGTAGCAAGTGTAAAAAATGGGGACGATCAAGCGCACAATGAACTCTCTGAGAAATCTTGCCTAAAGAGAGAGAAACTAGCACAAGATTGGCCGTGGTGTGGCAAGGGGTTTAAATTAACAATATTGGTTTCAATTTTGTTTAAAAAAACTCTCTTTAGTACACATTTTGATCATTTTTTAAAATCATTTTAAAACCAGGAACTTTGAAGTTTATCTTTAATCGTATATCCCCCATTTTACGACCTATTTGGGCAAATATTTATATTATATGACCCCCTCCAGAAATTTTAAGTAGGCCTATGTGCTATGTGCTAAGCACAAGCCAAAAATGGGTTCTTTGTTTTTCTAACACATCATGAAAGGTTAAGATTGGCTATCTAAGCGCTCGATTTTGACAACGAAAAATGAAAGAGCATTTGGTACCAATAAATTATTGCTAAATTTGATGGCTTAGAAGTCTCCTAAAAGTCGGTCGACTCTGTCCCTGATGTTGACAATGCGGTTCATTACCCTGTTGAATTTTTAAATTCGTTGAATCCAGCAGGGAACACCGAAATGTTATTGCGAAAGGTCCCCCAAAGTTATGCAATGGGACACGATTGCAGATAAAAGGTCTTCAAAAGAATGTATTCGAAGCAACTGTATTTACGGGATCCGGGAAGGGGAAAACAGGATCCTATTAATACCGTCCGGTCTGCCGTTTCAGTTCAAGAGGGTACAATTCCCTCTAAAAGTTTGCTTTGCAATAATTATAAATTAATCGCAGGGGCAGACTTGGAAGCTGGCTGGACTAGATCTTAGAGAAGATTGCTTTTCTCATTCTCTGCCAGTAGCCTTATTCTCAATCCTTAAGGATCTTCTAAAAAGTTTTAAAATAATCATATTAAAAAAATCGGCAATTTTTCTGGAAATAAGAAAGTCCGGACAACCGTACTCCAAACTAATTTTAAGCGAACGAAGTCGCTTCGGGTATAGCTAGTATATACATATACTTTATAGGGTCGTAAACTCTTTCTTCTTCCCTTTACATACTTTCCGACGAATACAATATTTCCTTTTACTCTACGAGTAACCCTAAAAAACATATAATTTCAATCTTTTAGATGGCAAACACTACTTGTTAGATGTGGGAAATATGACCAAAAAATTGCTAGCTAATTAAATTTTCGTTTTCAACAAATATATGTATGTAGAAATAAAGAACCAAATTATAAATACTTAAATCAAAAGGAAACCAAAATTCATACCTTAAACAGTTACTTATATATTTAACCGAAAATAAAATTTATTATTATGTTATGTGTTAACGAAATTTTAGATTTAGTTTTAATTTTTTTTTAATAGTTTAAGATATCGTTGAGAACCATAACACTGTGTTACAAAATTAAAACTTAATTTATTTACCTTGATGGAAGTCATAAAATCGTATTTATTTCTCCCTTTAAAAAAGATAGTAATGGAAAAATAATGAGTGCCATTTATCAAATGCTTTAACTGCATAACAAACCAAGAATCCATTTGCCTGAAATACCTCCAAGGTTGAGGTCCTATATCACCGGGAAACTTTTCGGCGAACTCAGTTTAAACGGGGGATTCAAAGCGAATGGCATCCAATAGACTACATTTTTATGCTACATAGTGTTATTAATCGAAATTTTCAAAAATTGCTAATAACAAATTGCTAGATTTGTGGCTAATAGCATTTACAAACAAAAAGTTGTACATTTTTCTGAAAGTGGCTATAAATAGCCACTAAATGGATAAACCTGCAGCACTGGTTGATTTGGTTTTTTAAGACAACATCTTATTTCGTTTAATGAGCAATAACATTCTTGAAATCGTTCAGATATGAAAAAATGAAACAGATTAAAAAAGAGAGAGACATTTTCTCTGGAATTTTTCTCCAAGCTTCCGAAGTACACTTTGGATATCATAAAATGGTTTTACTCGCGCGAAAGACAGAGCGATGGCCCAATGGTAATGGGGGTTCTTCTGATGCGAGGGGACCCCGGTTCAAAAACCGGTTAAGGCAAAGTAAGTAAAAAGTTTTAAAAATGCATATAAAACATTTCCTTAACAGTTTTAAGATTAATATTTTTATAAAAAAGTTGTCATGTTTCCTCGTACCCCTGAGCACAAAATAGTACTTGAACCTAGCAGTGTTCCCCTGATTAATTCCCACATTATCCTTTTCAACATTGTGGGGAATTTTTGATCGTATAAACAAAGAGTTTATTTACTAAAGAAAATAAAAACACGAAAATATTTTGTCTATTCAATGCATTCAATCAATCTAATATTATGTAACATTCATCTTCCAAAACATTTCGAAGTATGCCCACATTGAAATTACCTGATTAAATTCATGGTATTATAATAATAATAGGGTATTTCCAGTTATGCTAGACGATTTTCTATGCGGAATGTTAAAAAAAACATATTTAACATCTTTAATTGATCAAATAAAAACACCTCTCATTCGGCACGCTGAAATAGAAAATGCTTGTGAAGAAGAAAAAGGTTGGAACAGTTTGCTAGGGCGGGCCGAATGAGAAAATTTTAGAAAGTGTATTTAATGACGACTGTAATAATTTTTCGTCAAAAATTTTAATATCAGAACTTTTGTATGTTGAAGATGCGATCGTCACTAGTTTTTTACCTCGTTAAGAGTTGTTTTTATTTGATATAATAGTAGTCGCCTCCGCACACTCTCCTGGTGCGCTTCGTCACTGCGTGAACTGCCGTCCACGGAGATTATGTGAATGTAAAAAAAAATCTATTTATTTGAACCCTGGTTCGAGCCTGAACCCGCCTCCGGCCCATCAATGAACCGGTTCGTAAGCCGGAACCTTATCTGCCGATTAGTTTTGAACCCCGAATTGAACCTATGCCAAAATAATATGGGTTCACAGTAGAGTTGGGCGTGTGTCATAATTTCTCAACACGACACAGCACGAACACCAAACACGAATTGCCAACACGCACGAAAACGAAACGATTAAATAATTTAAAAACACGACACGAACACGCACGAAATAAATATATATATTTTAAATATTTTTTTGTTGTTTAAATATAGACTTTATTTTTGATTAGTAGTATATAAATGAGAGTTCTGGATACAAATGCTGGATACAAAAGTGGAAGGGGAGGTAATTAATTATGCTAATTACGGTAGTTAGGGTAATAAATCAGGAGAATGTGACAGGTGTGGGGGTAATTAAAGTTAATGGTGCGTGACGAGTGGTCGTTAATTAGGGAAATAAATTAGGACAATGTGACAGGTGTGGGGTAATTAAAGTTAATGGTGCGTGACGAGTGATCGTTAATTAGGGTCCACAATAGTTATAACCAGCTTTTGTATATAGGATTTGTATTCAGGAAACAGATCCCGAAATTCGGTCCAAAATCGGGACTCTTACTAAGCGGGGAGAAGTTACTGGGGAGTGACGGGTGACCTTTGCTTAGATTAAGAAAGTGTGGTGCTCACACGGTGTGACGGGTGATCACAGCGTTATATTTATGTTTTCCTAGTTAATGGGGGGAGAAGTTACTGGGGTGTGACGGGTGGCCTTTGCTTATCTGGGTTATCCTAGTTAAACGGGGAGAAATTACTGAGGTGTGTCAGGTGATCATAGCGTTATATTTAGGTTTTCCTAGTTAATGGGGGAGAAATTACTGGGGTGTGACGGGTGTCCTTTGCTTATCTGGGTTATCCTAGTTAAACGGGGAGAAGTTACTGGGGTGTGACGGGTGACCTTTGCTTAGATTAAGAAAGTGTGGTGCTCACACGGTGTGTTAGGTGATCTTAGCGATATATTTGAATTATCCTAGTTAATGGGGGACAAATTACTGGGGTGTTATTAGATTAAGAAAGTGTGGTCCTCACACGGGTACGTGATAGAATGGCACGGGCCGTTGTCACGTTCAAAAGAAACAGCTGAAAGCAATCACCCTTGAAAAGGGGATCCCTTTGCTTGCCACTGAGAAACAAACACCCACCCAATAACAAAAGAATATGTAAATTTTAAATTCAAATATATTTTTATTTTTTTTAACTTTTTGACCTGAAAGAAATACGTAAAAAAAATCACCCATCCCCCCAAACAAAAGAAGATACAAATTTGAATTTACGACATGAATTTAGCTCATGTTTATTTGGAAATTTGTAACAGGCTTTTCTTATACACTAAATATGATGACATTAGTTTTAAGGCTCCGTCTCGATGATTTTTATAGAAAAAGCAGGCACACGCATCTTCCCCGAATTGATTATTACAAAACGTGAAATGATAACCATATACCGTTTTGATAAGATCGTCTTCTCCTTTATCCACGAACATATTCCTTGTATCAATGAGATATTTTAAATCTTCTTTAAAAATTTCCTCACCAAATTGGGATGTAAAATTATTAATTCGGTTTATTAATCCACTTTGTCTGTTATCCATTGTATATGTATAAGTGTTAGACCATAGTTCCATTGCAAAAATTTAAAATAGGCACGCAGAATCTGGAACCCCTGGAACTGCACCGATAGAGTAAGCATTAAAATATAATTATTTACTTTACTTTACTGCAAGGGTATATAAGCTTCGGCTGCCCGAAGCTAGCTTCCTTTCTTGTTTTTCAATCAAATTTGATATTTATCGTGACCATAATTTGACCTTCAAACAGATTATGATTAAAATTATGGGGTGTGCTGGTAAAAAAGTTTATGGTTAAGGTCTTCTCTCGTTTTATCTCTGTTAAGATGATATATTTGTTATAATATTTGTTTATGGACGGTAAATTTCCCAGAATTTTACCTACAATAGACATTGCTGTGTTTGTTGCACTTAACAAACCTTTATATCATCACCTTTTTGTATTGCTGTTGGTAATCATAACTTTAGGATTATTACCTAGTTATCAATAGTTCTCCTGCTTGATGACTTTTAAATTATGGATGAAACATTTTTTACTAACCCTCTTATCGTTTTTTATTTATATTCTGTTAACTACATCTTCATACAATTTTTATGAATAGATAAATTTAAATGAAATTGTTCTCTTTACTTGCGACTGTGTCGAACTGTTGTTGACAATGTAGACCTTGGAATTATTGTCAACAACTGTGATTTTGCGATGCAAGGCTAGCAAGTGGGGATATTGAAAAATGTATGATGGAATCCTTGATACGATCCGAGATATATATATAGGACGGAAGAATGAAAATAATAAATAGCTAAAATAATAATAACTGATATAATACATGATTACATGATACTTTTAAATCGTTTTGGGAGATATTTGCAAATAATCGGAATAGAAATATTTAATAAAATTATCAACGTGATATTCTTAACTTTCTTGTTTTTTGTTTCGTAACAACAATGTAATGAGTATTGAGTCGGTGTAAGTAAAGTAGTATTTTATGTTAATAATCTATCAGTAATTTGTATCGAGTATTCATTTATTAGTTTTCTATGTTTAAGCAGGTAGGATTAAGAATAATAATATCTCAAATATTAGTATTATTCTGTATGTTAAAAATTTTGATGTTAAGTTTTTTGATAATTCTTTACTAATCAATAACGAGAAAATGTGTTGTGTTGGACAGGATTAAGAAAACCGGTTTTCATATTGTGTGCACATGTTAAGGGTGGATTTTGTTCTCTAAGCATTGGTTTTATTTAAGAAATTTACTGTAAGGAAGTTAATGTTATATACATCACTAGCTATACCCGAAGCGACTTCGTTCGCTTAAAATTAGTTTGGAGTTTGAGGGACCTAAATTTCGCAATAACATTTCGGCTCCAATCCTAAGAGACGGATTATGCTGTGGAATCCTTGCTAGATTCAAAGAGTTTAAAAATTCAACAGGGTAATAAACCGCATTGTCAACATCAGGGACAGAGTCGACCGATTTATAGGAGACTTCTTAACCATCAAATGAGTTTAGCAATAATGTATTGGTACCGGTTGCTCTTTTATTTTTCTTCACATTTCATGATGTGTTAGAAAAACAAAGAACCGTTTTTTGGCTTGTTTTTTGTCCAAATAGGTCGTAAAATGGGGGATATACGATTAAAGAAAAACTTTAAAGTTCCTGGTTTTAAAATGAACTCAAAAAAATGATCAAAATTTGTACAAAACGAGTTTTTTTTAAACCAAAATTGAAATCATAATTGTGAATTTAAACCCTACCCCCTTGCCACACCACGGCCAATCTAGTTTCTAGTTAGTTTCTTTCTCCTTAGGCAAGATTTCTCAGAGAGTTCATTGTGCGCTTGATCGTCCCCATTTTTACACTTGCTACTGTCCTAATGCTGACTATCATTATATCCTTCTCACTCTTCTCACTAAAAACATATAATAAATTAATTTGATCCATGTGAAAGTCGCGAATCTTTGTACTTGCTTTCAGTTACAATGGTATCAATACAATTTTATTGAGCGCACAAATATATTTGTTTGTAAATTGGAATTTGTTTTTTCAAATTTCTAGTTTTGAATGTAATGAAAACTTTTGTTGAAAAACCCAAAAATTGTCATCCCATACAAAAGTAGCGAAGTAACTTATTGTTCCAGGTTCCGCATATGATCGATATTTATTAATTTTAAACTTTAACAAGAGAGAACGCTATAGTCGGGTGCCCCGACTATCAGATACCCGTTACTCAGCTAAGGGAGTGCGAGGGAGATAGATATATAAAATCTTTGATCGGGCATAACTTTTTAACGAATGGTCCGATTTGAAAAATTTCTTCTACATTTCGATAGGTATTGATAGTCACAATAAAACTGCATTTTTAGTTTTCCAAAATCTTTAATGGTGTAGGCGCCAGACACCTTTCAAAAAATGGTGTAGGGCGATTGAGGGCATTAGAGGGGGCGTGGCGCCATTTTGAAATAAACATGCGCTGCAAAATGCTAATCCTCTAGCTTTTATAGTTTCCGAGATCTCAGCGTTCATACGGACGGACAGACGGACAGACGGACAGACGGACATGGCTAGTTCGACTCGGCTAGTGATCCTGATCAAGAATATATATACTTTATAGGGTCGGAAAAGCTTCCTTCTCCCTGTTACATACTTTTGCACGAATACAATATACCCTTTTACTCTACGAGTAACGGGTATAAAAATAACTTAGAAAGATTTAGCATTGGCTGAAAGAAAGGTAATCATTTTATTTGTATTTAAACACATCGTCTACTTTCAAATAGAAACACACACACACACAATACAAATCAAAACATATCCCAATATACCTACATGCCTACATATCTGAAGAAGTAACGTATTTGATTGCTTACAGATCAAACTTTCGTACTTGTTCAAAAATCCGAATCTTAAGATTTTGCCTTTGCTTACAAAATATGTAGTAAGTTTGCCTATTTTCTTCCATGGCCGAAATTAAATAGGGCTCTTACTTCTGCTACAAAATGAAAAATACTTTTTGAAAAAAAAACTTAAGCATTTGATCCACAGAACTGACTATTGATCGAAAATCATAATTATCAGAGCAGATAAGTAATAAGATTTTAAAACCCAAAACAAATTTTAACTTAAATTGCCCCTTTCCCCTCCCCTTTCCACACAGCACTTCCCCCTCGCCATCATCAGTTTTCTTGGCTGTTGCTCTCTCGGCCGTCGCTCTCTTAACATCCGCTCTCTGGGTTTCGCTTTCTCGGCAGGCTCCCGCAAAATGCGACGCAATAACTTAGAAAATCTAAATAAATTGTTTAAAAAAATGTTAAAAACTTGAAAATTTAAACTAAAGCATTTGGGCCATAGAATAACTAATGATCCAAAAATTATCTTGATCGGAGCAGCGGTTTGGATTTTTTAAATCGAAAAGTTAACTTTAAATATAGCCCCCTAATTATGGGGGATATCAAAATTTCATTTAGAAATCTAATTAGGCCTTTTCAATACCTAAATTTCGGCAAATTCCAAATTTCAAAATTCCAACCACTTTAGAAGTTAAGCAATCAAATAGACCAAATTTTGAGCTTCCAAATATTAATGTTGGAGCTGATTGGGGCCACTGGGGGGACATGTCGGATCTTAGTGGGCGTTTAGATCCCCAATGGAGTACTGTGCAAAAATTTGGCTGTTCTAGCTCTTACGGTTTGGGCTGTAGTCGTATCCCCTTAAAAATCGGCCTTTCATTTTATAATCTTTAGAGATAGCTCCCATAGGAAGGATCGAAAAAAAAAACGTAAAAAAATCCTGGTTTGGTGTTTTTTTAAATATTACCTTCTACTTTGGGAATACTATTTTTTAAATATTTCTTAATTTCGAATAAAATTTCTAAAAAATCTGATGACTATATCATATAGCTGCCATAGGAACGGTCGGAAAATTAAATGGAAATTAATAGGAAAAAATTATTTCTTTGTTGTCCTTTATGAGTATTAGATACCCGTTACTTAGGTAAAGAGTGTGCGAGTGAGATAAAAATATGTACTCGTCAAAGCTATTAGCGCCATCTAGTGTCTGTTTCATTTTTTGTTCATAAACTTTTAATGGATTGTCCGAATTTTAAAATCTTCTTCTTCGTCTTCTACATTTCGATATGTATTAATAAAACAACAGCACCAGGCTGTTTTAAAGTTCTTTAAGGCGATTGTGGGCGTTAAAGGGGCAGGAAGGGGGTAGGAAGCCCAAGAATTTGTTTTGTTAATCCAAAATTTCTACCTTTCGATTTTTTCTATTGGAGCTATAAGTTATAGTTGTCCGATCCGGTCGGTTCCGACATATATACTACCTGCAATAGAAAGAAGACTTTTGGGAAAGTTTTAGCCCGATAGCTTTAAAACAGAGTTCGGATCCTTCACTGCGTTGCAAACATCTGGCTGAAATTAAAATTACCCTGCAAGGGTATAAAACATCCCACTTGATGTGAGTCAGGTACCATGTTTATGTTGACAGATATTTGCTAAATAAATAAATAAAAATCATTCATTCTGCTTTTTTCTTAATTTTTGGTGGTGGGTGGGTAAAAGGGTGGATTTGTTCGACCCGTGTAGTATTACCACAGTCACCTTAAGTCCAGGTTGGCTGGCATCCCTCTTCCTTTGATCCTTATTATTCCCGTCCCTTATTCCCGTCCCTCCGCTTTGATGTTTTACGAGTGTTGGATGTGAGTATCGATTGGTTTTGTGCGACGCGATGAGGGTAATTCAAAATTTAATAAAGGGATGAGGCGGTTCATCTTTATGACATTGGGTCAGTAATTGTTTACAAATATTGAGGTTGACAAGAGTTAAACAGAGTCTTTATTATCACCGTTACACCCCACCTTCAGGCGTATGGTGCCTTTTCGTCTGCTGCTTATCCATGTTAACGGATTATACCACATTTTATTTTATCTGGCTGACTCAGGGGTTCATAAGGACTAAATCTAATAATAACCAAATGTATTTTATGTTCGCTCATTTATTTGGCACAAAATAACTACTTGTGGAAATCATATTCATGCTCGGCCTAACGGGACTATTTTTAATGTGTGCTTGTATAATTATTTTGAATAACATTACGTTGGTGCACAGAGATAAAAAACAGTCTATCTTGTATGGTCTTGCAAATAGAAATTCCAATTTTTATACCCGTTACTCGTAGAGTAAAAGGGTATATTGTATTCGTGCAAAAGTATGTAACAGGGAGAAGGAAGCTTTTCCGACCTTATAAAGTATATATATTCTTATTCAGGATGACTAGCCGAGTCGAACTAGCCATGTCCGTCTGTCCGGCTGTCCTCGGCTCGATATAAGAAATATTAGTTCTACCTAGAGCTCGTAAAATACGGTCAACCGAATTTTTCTAGTCGGGCTGCTCAGTTGAAAGACCCCAAAATTGAGAATATCTAGCTCAGGGTCTGAGCAACAACCCTTTTATCGTTTCGTTTGTGCTCTCGGTCTCGAGCTTTTGGTTGACCGGAACACTCGGATCGGTCCCCAACTGACCGCTCGATACGAACAAAACCGTTTGGTGCTCATATATTGACAGTCAGTAGGTGAGCAAAACAAGAAAAGGGTCCCTACAAAAGGTCTTTATTTTTGTTGCTGGGATTGCTTGTTGTTGCCTCAGATATTTTGTGACAGGATAAGCATTTTAGAGAGAGCGAAAGCGAGAGAAAGAGAACAAAAATTATATGGAAAATTAAAGACAAATATATAGAGGCCAAAAAACGTTATATTAAAATATTTTAAAATGTAGATACATTTTTATGAAATAACCCAAATATTATTATTATTTATTCATGTTTATATATTTAAAATTATGTCTTTTGTTGAGGATGAAATTAAGCGTTGAAAATTACCTCTCCACTGATATTTGTTATGCAAGTGAGACTAGCACCACTTTCGCAACTTCCTTCAAATAAGGTGACTTAAATTTTAGCCAGAAAAATTAATTTTGTTGGTCATTAATGGTAGGCGACCATGAAACAAAGTAAAATTTTAAATTTCCGTGTATAGGTTTGACCATCCAGAATGGTGAAAAAAAGAGGTGACCCTTGAGAATCATTAGGGCTGCGCGGTGGAGAAAGAGCATCCCAATTTTTATTTAGCTATACGAGAGCAACAAAGCAAGCAGTGGAAAAATTTTTACCGAGCTATACGAGAAGCACACATACATGCTCAAAAGACCTTTTGCCGAGTATTTTCGACGAAAAGGCTCTCGGGTGAACACAGACCCGATCGAGCAAACCAAATCGCTCATCGGTTGAGCAGGGAGCAACCCAGGGGCAAACGAAAGTTTGGGGTCTCTCTCTGACAGGTTCGTATGGGGTCAGTATGTGAGGGGTTTTTTCCTGACAACAAGCAAAAGTGAGACCTTTTTTTACGAGCTCTGGTTAAAATCTCTAGAGAGATCTGCACGAGTAAGTAAAAACTCGGCGACGCCGATTTCAACTGTCAAGGCTGGCTTCGTGGAATCGTAGGCATCGGCATCGTTTTACTCATATCTGACTCGTGTTTTTTTATTATACCCTTGCAGAGGGTATTATGATTTCAGTCAGAGGTTTGCAACGCAGTGAAGGAGACGTTTCCGACCCCATAAAGTATATATGTATTCTTGATCAGCATGACAAGACGAGTCGATCTAGCCATATCCGTCTGTCCGTTCGTCTGTCCGTCCGTCTGTCCGTCTGTTTCTACGCAAACTAGTCTCTCAGTTTTAAAGCTATCGGGCACAAACTTTCCCAAAAGTCTTCTTTCTATTGCAGGTAGTATATATGTCGGATCCGACATGATCAAACAACTATATCTTATACACTCATAAAAATTTATTTCTCAATTTTAGAAATCTCGCCATTGAATCGGCTTACCCTTGAAAATGGAAAAAAACTTTCTTGTAATTAGAAAATTTGCCTTTAAATATAGAAAACCTTTCTTGATGGAAAAAATTCAAGAAATAATTTTTCTTGAAAATAGAAAAATGAAAATCTCATATGTTTGTTTTGCCGTCGCAGCCAAAACATTTTCTACGTATTTAATGGCGAAATCGCCTTTGAATATGTGAAAGAATTGTCCCTTGAATATAAGAAAGTAACCATTGACTTCCTTCGGCTACCGAATGTTGACGACAGAAAAAAACGAAGTAGGACAAAGGGCCTACTCGGCCCGACTACTACCCGGCTACCGACTTCTCTGATCATCCGAGCGTCAGTTGTGAAAAAAGATTCGTAAGTGATGGACGTGATTTTCAAGCGGATAAAGAGTGAAGCCTTTTCCAATTATTCAAAGGTATGTACATATATAATTTTTTGTATAGCGCGCATACAAATGTATGTATCTAATTAAAGGAAAAATTCGAAATCTCTAAACCAAGTTTAACACAAACTTAGTTGAATTGTTTTCTAGCTAAAAGCTACGTACATACATACATTTGTACATCTATTTGTAGGTGTAGAGTTCTATAATAACTTCACCTTATTTCTTGCATTATATTTATATTTCAGAGTGAAACATGTCGGAGAAATCCCTAAAATACCTGCAGTGAGAGCAGTTGCATCTGCCAAATAATTGATTTGGCGAAGCTGTAATTTTGTTTTAAAACCTTCTAAGGTAAGTATATCAAAAAGAAAAATATGTTGTATTTGTTTGACATAGGCATGTAAATATTTATGCAGGTACGCGATTCACCCGATCTGAAAGTCGATTTTCAACTCTTCTTTTTTTTGCTCCTCTCTCTCGCTCTCTTGACCGACGTTTCTCTCTACTACTTCTTCAAACTGTCATGATCTGGCCCATGATGGAACTATACAAGGTGATCTCGTCAGCTCTGCTGAGGACGTTAAATATGTTTACCACTCTGTGTTTCTTAACCAAAAGAATGAGATAGCTAGATAGAGACTGGCACAAATAACGTCCTTAAAAGAGGGCAGCTCTCGCGACGAGATCACCTTGTATAGTTACACCATGATCTGGCCTGCTTACATTCGGTCTTCCTTCGCTCGTACGTGTCTCTCCCGTGTCTCTCTCTCTGAACTTCGATTTTCAACCCCCATCTTCGAGTTCTATCTGCCTTGCCTCTCTCTCTCGGTCTTTTGACCAACGTGTTTGTATTTTGGCTATTATTAACATTACATTATTTCAAAAAATGTTGTGTATCTAAAAATAAATATTTTATATCCCAATAACTCTTTTTATTCCAGATGAAGGAATGCGAATATATACTGAGTTTTGTGATCACCTTATGTCATATGTCATATGAAGTTCAAAAGGAAATGGGGTATACAATAGTTAAATTATGTGAATTAAATAGACAACCAATAATAATTCATATTCTAATATGCAAAAATTTGATAATTAACAAGAGAGAATGCTATAGTCGGGTGTCCCGACTATATACCCGTTACTCAGCTAAAGGAAGTGCGAGGGAGATGGATATATAAAACTTGGATCGGGCATAACTTTTTAACGATTTGTCCGATTTGATAAATTTCTTCTACATTTCGATAGGTATTGATAAACACAATAAAACTGCTTACTTACTTTTCCAAAATCTTTAAAGGTGTGCGCGCCAGACACAGACACACACACACATAAAATCGTTTAAGGCGATTGTGGGCGTTAGAGGAAATAAACTTGCGCTGCGTAGGAAGCCCAAGAATTTGTGTTGTTAATCCCAAATTTCTAGCTTTTATAGTTTCCGAGATCTTAGCGTTCATACGGACGGACAGACGGACAGACGGATATGGCTATATCGACTCGGCTTCTGATCCTGATCAAGAATATATACTTTATAGGGTCGGAAACGCTTCCTTCTCCCTGTTACATACTTTTGCACGAATACAATATACCCTTGTACACTACGAGTAACAGGTATAAAAATGTTTAAATGTTAAGTGTTAAATGTTTCAAATGTAATTAAATAAAATATGCAATATCAAAAAAAAAAAAAACGAAGTTACATTTTATTTTATATTTGAGGGTTAATGTAAAACTTCCTTTCAAGAAATATAATTTCTTAAATCAAGAAATAAAATTTCTTGAAAGGAAATTTTACATTTTTTAACAAGAAAGAATCCACCTTTAAAACAAGAATTTATTTTCTTGTTTTAAGAAATATTTTTCCTTGTTTGAAAGGTGCCTTTTTAAAAAACCATTTCTTGTTTTAAGAAATTTAATTTCTTGAAACAAGAAAGAAACCACATTTGAAACAAGAATCGCCTTTCTTGTTTCAAGAAATATTTTTTCTTCTTTTAATGGTGGCTTTCCAAGAGACCCTTTCTTGTTTTAAGAAATTTAATTTCTTGTTTCAAGAAATATTTTTTCTGGTTTTAAAGGTTCCTTTCAAAAAAAACATTTCCTAAAACAAAGGTGAGGTCGCCTTTGGCAAAAATCTAAGAAAGAATTTCCTTGTTTTAATGGAAATTCTTCGATTTTTTGTTATGAGTGTATCTACATGCATATGTCGGAGATGACCGAGCTTGCGCCGGTAATGAAGGAGTCTCATCCTTTCCTGCCATATAAAGTTTGGAGCACTGCAAGTCGCCTGTGTTGTTCTGCTCTTCGCCTTCTCGAACTGACTGACTCGCAAGCCCTACCGCGCTCTCCTTCTCCTCTCTCGTCCTATTCTTTGCTACAACTGTACTAAGAGTAGAACAACTACAGGCGCCATGCACATCTGAATCAAGTTCAAATGATGCTCTCTTTGTATAACAAAATTATCTCTCTCTCTTTTGATGCAACGGTTTATTGGAATGACTTCAAATTCAAATAATTTCCGTTAAATTCAAAATAATGATATCGATCCACGACACATACAAATCTGGTGAAGTAACGTATTTGATTGCTTACAGATCAAACTGACGTACTTGTTCAGAAATTCGAATCTTTAGATTTTGCCTTTGCTTACAGAATATGCAGTAAGTTTGTCTATTTTCTTCCATGGCCGAAATTTAATAGGGCTTTTACTTCTGCTACAAAATGAAAAATACTTTTTGAAAAAAAAAACCTAAGCATTTAATCTACAGAACTGACTATTGATCGAAAATCATAATAATCGGAGCAGCAGTATAAGATTTTAAAATCCAAAACTTAAATTACCACTTCCCCCTCCCCCTCATCAGTTTTCTTGGCTGTTGCTCTCTCGGCCGTCGCTCTCTTGGCATCCGCTCTCTGGGTTTCGCTCTCTCGGCAGGCTCCCGCAAAATGCGACGCAATAACTAAGAAAATCTAAATAAATTCTTTAAAAATACTAAAAAAAATGTTAAAAACTTGAAAAATTAAACTTAAGCATTTGTTGATCGGAGAAGCGGTTTAGATTTTTAAAATCGAAGAGTTAACTTTAAAAGTAGCCCCCAAATATTGGGGAAATCGAAATTTCATTTAGGTTTCTATTTAGGCCTTTTCAAAACCTTAATCCAAATTTCAAAATTCCAACCACTTTAGAAGTTAAGCATTCAAGAAGAAAACATTTTTTTTTCTCCCAAATATTAATGTTGGAGCTGTTTGGGGCCACTGGGGAAACATGCCGGATCTTAGTGGGCGGTTAGATCCCCAATGGAATACTGTGCAAAAATTTGGCTGCTCTAGCTCTTACGGTTTGGGCTGTAGTCGTATCCCCTTAAAAATCGATCTTTCATTTTATAATCTTTAAGAGAAGAGATAGTCTAAGAAATAAACTAGAAACCTTAGTTTCAGTACACTGATATATATACTCGTTACTTTTGATAACTTCGTTTTTAGTTTTATTTTAATACATTATTATTATCAATTTATTTTTGAAACTCAATAGTTTAGAATTAAGAAACGACGAATAGTTCAGTTTCTATGATTATATTTATTTTGGTGTAGAATGTTTGAATTAACCTTGCAGATTCTTGGGGTTTCTACGCAGCGCAAGTTTTTTAATCAGAGTGCCCGTCTGACGCCCACAATCGCCTTAAACGATTTTAAAAAGTGTTTGGCGCCCACACCTTTTTAAAGATTTTGAAGAAGTATAAATGCCATTTTGTTGTTTTTGAAATCGGATCATTCGTTAAAAAGTTAGGAGCAAATATCTCCATCTTCCTCGCACCTTGATGTACTCGACTATAACGCTCTCTCTTGCTTTAGCCTTTTATGTTTTCGGAATTGATCTGTCTTAATCGTATAAAAATATGCAAAGTCCGAGCTCTACTTATTATTAATAAGTAATAAAAAATAGGTGATACATTAAAACCAGTGAAATAAAACTACTTTTAAAATCATAGGACGGGTGTACTACTATTATTTTTGCCCGCAGACATACATATGAATATGTTTTCTTTCGTTTATATTGCCCTAAGAAACAGTCTTTGAATATTTTGTATTTAGTGCTATTTAGGAAGTGCCACTTTTCAAACGCTTTGTCTGATTAACAAACAAAGAATCCGTTTGCTGTAATAACCCTCCGAAACCTGAGGTCATTTTCTCAGAATCCTTGCGTCGGGAAATTTTTTGGCAAAACTATTTTAAGAAAATCAATCACCATTTTAGATTCAAAGCAAATAAGATTTTAAGGCATCCATCCATTGAAACACAGTGTTATAATGTAGGGAATTAGTAGTAAGGAACCACAGAAAATTTGTAAAAAGTGACGCCTTCTGGGTTGATTCGCGTGATAAACGAATCTTTTGGCTTGAACAATCCCAAATTGTTGGAGCTGTTGAACAAGTCCTATAAATGATAATGTAAGCTGTCAATGGTTTCACAAAATAAAACATACTTACTATAACATAATAACCCATGCGGCTGTTTAGTCCCATTCTGTGCACGGGTAGCTCGAATGTCTGAGGACACAAGGGACATGCACCAAAGCCTCCTAGATTCACAAAGGCTACTGCAAACGAGTTCTTGCCAAAGTCGCTGATTGGAGTTACAGACCGAACCCAAACCTGCGCAAACCTTTATTTAATTGATAGTTCATTTAATACTATTTACCTGAATGTTTCGCATCGTCATAACAATCTTTCCAGGCTGACCCAGTGAATCCTGATCGATCGCTATTATATCCTGGTTCTGAAGGAGTTCCTTTATTTCCGGACGTACCGTGTCCAAGTCGTTGGTCATAATCAAAGGTGCAGCAATTACCGCCCATATAGCTAGCTGCAAACGGCTAGCGTCGTAGCTTAAACGAAAGTTTCCCAGGACAAGCTAGAGAATGCGATAGCATTACATAACACTCATTGCTTCAGATTTAATATATCACCATATCTGGATCATTCCAGCGACCAGGTCCAGAATGTGCAGTCAGAGTATCCTGTTTGTTGGAGTATCGCGACATTATGTCTGTCACCGATGTAATTGAGTCTTGTACGTCGACCGCGAACCTCCAAAGATTACAATGCTTCGCGATCAATGAGAAGTTTGGCTGAGGAAAAATGTGATATGGTGTCCTTCAAGACATAATAAACGAAACATACCATTGACTTATAAAAAGGCCAGCTGCAGGAATACACTATAGGCCGGCCCGTTTGGTTTAAAGCCATTCCAAAGGCTGGGTATCCCCGGTCCATATCTTCTTCAGTAGCGTAGCAGCCGTCCATTTTGATGTAGTCAACGCCCCAGTTGGCAAAGGTTTGAGCGTCTAGTTTAAAGTTTCCAGCAGCCCCAGGACCCCGGAACATGCACGTCTTCTCTCCTACATCATGGTAAATTCCGAACTTGAGTCCTAGGCTATGAATCTGTTAGGAAGACGACGTCAGCTCTTTTAAAGGATACAAATCGTTAACCCACGTAATCGCTAAGCACTCTCATTCCACTGGGAAAGCGATCCAAACTGGGCAGAAGCTCGTGCGTGGCTCCGTCGCGAGAGGCTTCCATCCAACAGTCATCGATAATCACATATTGATATCCTGCAGCAGCGTAGCCCTCTGATAACAACAGGTCTGCCGTACGCCTGATAAGCGATTCACTGTCATAGAAAGAATCTTTTAAACACGGGTTTTAAGACCGCAAACGTAATCCACCTGATGCAGTCTCTTGGGAAGCGGACACAGTCCGTCATGCAGCGAAACCTCTCAAACGGCATCCAACCCATTGGGGGTACGAGTGCCAGCCCATTATCGAGTCCATATACAAATGGAAAAGTACTGCAGCTCAAAATCAGATACTGCGCTATAGCTAACTTCCAGCTGTGGTTCAACATCACTTATAAAAACCGTAAGCCTTTTATAACTGAGGTTGTAAAATAAACTTCATTACAAAAGTGATGGCGAAACTAATTTAATTTAAAAGCGTGTAATATCAAAGGGATTGGATTTTACATTCAGCTGAAGGTCTCTTGGCCTGCGCAACATCTGGTGGGAGCTTTCTCATATGTTGTTATGTTGTTAATACTGTTTTTTCTTTATATTTTCGGGTACCGACTAAAAATTTAGTTATTTCCTTGTCAAACTTTTTAATGTAAACACAATGAAGCTATGACTTACTGACTTTAAGCACCGCACAGTAGGGAGAAAAAGCTAAAATCATTCATTAATCAGCGGAACCTCTCAGCGACCAACTTTTCGATTGGATATTGTTAAATGTTATAAAAGATATAACAAAAAATCAAATGGACTTTCCTTTTGTTGTTAAAACAAGAAGCATTCAAAAGAATGATTAACATAACCAAAGGAAATTCCCTAGTTTAGAGGACTCACCCCGAAATTCGCAAAAAAAAAAGATCCTACAAAAACAAATTGGCGGTCAGCATTGAATCTCATGTAATTTAATTAAAAAGTGTGCGCGTTTTGCCATACAAAACAAGTGTAATTTTCTATTATCTCTATATATAAAGCTATTAGTAAGAAAACTAGAAAACAACGCACAGGCAAATCCACTGATTAACAATATTAATATGCATTTATATTACATTCCAATAACTTTAAACTGATTTGCTAAGATTTATTGGGGCTCCCCAAGTGGCCCCAATAACTCCTAATTGGAAAAAATGTCACCTTTATTTTTTAAAATTCTGGACGCTAAACCGTTTAACCAATCAATTCCTCGTTTCGCCTCGTTTCTGCGTACACATGTTTTAGGACGACTGTGAAAGTTTCAAGGCGCTAGCTTTTCAACTGAGCTCGCAAACGGTATTGAAACAGACGGACAGACGGACATGGCTATATCGACTCCCCTATTGATCCTGATCAAGAATATATATACTTTATGGGGTCGGAAACGTCTCCTTCACTGCGTTACAAACTTCTGACCAAAATTATAATACCCTCTGCAAGGGTATAAAAACGGGACACATATTAGGAAAGAAGCAAATGAGTTAAAATATTAGTTTTTAAAGGTTGTTATAATTATTACATAGAGCGCGAAAGGGCTCGTGCAGACTAAAATTTGATGTACATCGAGGCAAGTTAAAAGGTTAATAATTACGTGTTAGTCTAACGGGAATATTACAATTTAGGCGGCTTACAAGTTCTACAGAGTCAATATCACCTATTATAAGATTGTGCAAAAAAATAGTACCAAGCATTTTTCTACGATTTGCAAGTGTTGGTAAATTAAGCAATAATAATCTACTCTGGTAGGAAGGTAGCCTTAAGTTTTGATCCCAGTTCAAACTACGAAGGGCAAAAAGAAGAAATTGTTTTTGTACCGACTCTATACGGTCAATGTGCACTTGGTATTGTGGGCTCCAAACCGAAGAACAATATTCCAATATAGGGCGGACAAGGGAGGTAAATAATAATTTGGTTATATAAGGGTCGTCAAATTCTTTTTAACAACGCTTTATAAACCCAAGAACACTCATAGCTTTGTTGACAGTCAACATTATGTGGCAGTCAAATTTAAGCTTCGGGTCCAAAAGAACGCCTAAATCATTTACTGAATATATACGGTCAAGTGGCAAGTTCTGAAGCAAATAACTTATAAACGTAGGAGTACCCCTATGGAAGGACATTACGTTACATTTCAGGCAGTTCAAATTTAAGAGGTTATACTCACACCATACTTGAAAATTATAAATGTCTGATTGTAAGCGGAACCCAGACTCTATATTGTTGTATGTCAAACAAAGCTTAACATCATCAGCATACACGAGAATTTGTTATGATAGAGGGAAGATCCTTAATAAACAAAGTAAACAGCAAAGGGCCCAAATTGTAGCGGCGACTGAAGCGACGTTTCTTTTAGTTCAGCCTGAAAGTAGTCTATTGATTTTTCCAGTTTAATCTAAGCTCGGTTTAAACCCTAATTGGCAGCTTCGCTTAATCAGTATTTTGGGTTTTGGAGATGCCAACTGATAGGGACTATCGTAATATCGTAGCATCAGCCGGTCCAGGGTAGCTCTGGAAAGTTTATGACCTGATAATCAGCTGCGATGCATTTCCGCCGGCAGCCTAGGCCAATATATTCCGGATCCGTTCTATTTCTTTTCAATCGAACCGTCGTGGCGTGCACATGCACAAGAAAATAAAGTTCCGAGTCCCATCCAGAAAATTCGAAACCTAAACTCGGGTACGCGTGCATATCGCTAGTATTGCGGTTCGAGAGTGAAAAGTTAAATAAAGAGAGCAGCCAAGCTAAAACGTTTCCCGTAAGTTCCCCGCCGAATTGCTAGTTTTCCGTACCTAATCTCATCCGTGTCTTAGGGAAAATAGAGTCGGCCCGGCTCCTAACGTGCGTCCCGGCCAGCAGCAAGTTTTCCGTTGGGCAGGTTTGGCGACATTACGGCCGTTAAAGACCCGGGAAAAACCCATCATAACCCCAAAACGTCATCGGGGCCCAATCGAAAGGTAGATATGTTAGAGGACAGAGTATTTTATTAGGTTTTTACCGTTTCCGCTCCCAATCGAAAGGTTGTGCCCAGTTAGCGGGATGTAAAGTCGAGGTCAACAGGCGTCTCAAACTGTCGAAATCACATGTGATGTCTTCGGGAGCACCCCCATAAAACCTGGTGTACCCAACCATCGAATCTACGGATGTCTCCGGGAGCACCCCCATAAAACCTGGTGTACCCAACCATCGAATCTACGGATGTCTCCGGGAGCACCCCCATAAAACCTGGTGTACCCAACCATCGAATCTACGGATGTCTTCGGGAGCACCCCCATAAAACCTGGTGTACCCAACCATCGAATCTACGGATGTCTCCGGGAGCACCCCCATAAAACCTGGTGTACCCAACCATCGAATCTACGGATGTCTCCGGGAGCACCCCCCTAAATCCAGGTGTACCTAACCAACTTAATCACATGTGATGTCCACTGGAGCACCCCCATAAAACCCACGTGTATGTAAACTACAAACACACCTGCACTTTATCCCCATGAGGCCAAACATATACATGGGGACGCGCATGTGATCACCAGCAGTGTCGCACACATCAACAGCAGCAGCAGCTTCCACGCATGCGCAGCGAACTTACGGCGGTTTTTTCGCGCACCTGGCGGTTTATGCGTTTACACACCTACACAGCCGCAAATCCAACACACGTGCGCGTGATCTTTTGGCAGTCTACACACACATGAGCAGCAGCAGTGGACATGTGCGAATAAATTTTTGCGACGTCTTCGAAGCCGAACTTCATATTTTTTTTAGTGATATTTTCCCTTGATTTACTTGCACACAAGCACCCTCATGCAGCCACGGTCTGCACATACAGACGCGGGCGTAGCCAAACCCAACCTATAATTTCAAATGGGTTTAACCCTCTATTGTCTTTGTGGAGAAAATTTCTAAAATCTACCCAATCACATGCAAGAAAATTTGCGAACGTTTCTAACCTGCAACTAAAGTCGAAACCATATGGAAACAAAGTCATTGGAAAATTTATAAAATATAATGAAGTGTTTAAAATTAATTAGTTTATCCTAAATACCACCTAAATTTAATTACCTATTTTCGCGTCTAAGATATCGGGACAAATAATGGCTAAAAGTTTATTTAAAAATCGTTTTGCAAAATATCGAGTGTTTTTTTGGAGTATATCTTAACCCTGTGGTGCATGACGCCATAATCTTTTACAGCACACCAGAGTGGGGAGATCGATCTTTCGCCGAAGGATAAGTTGCCGTGAGTTATTTAATTGTTTCCATACTTTATGCATCCTTATATTTTGAAAACAAAACATAAACTTTCCCTTAAATGGCCACTTAAATAATACTTGAGTCCCGAATCTAATGATGAAGTTTGCCTTTTGATGAATTTTATAAACTAAACTGTTAATTAATGAATACAATAATGTAAAATATTAGTGACTATTAAGTACTTGCGCAAGCATGAAAAGAATTTATTTGAATTTATATTTGGTTTAAACACTGAAAGAAATTTGAAGTCAAAACATTTAATCGATCTTGAGTAAATTCAAGCGAACGAAAGAAATTGGCCTTGTACACTGAAACAAATTGAAATCTAAACTAAACTTTAAAATTTACATACCTTATTTTTACATTATTATTATTTACAATTATTATTACATACCCATGCCATTGTTTAAACTATATACCCATTACTATATTGCGATTGAAATTATATGCTATCTCTCTTGAATATTAATTATGTTCTATCTCCGTAAATTGGTTATTAAAATGGAGGCCTAAAACCCCCAATTAACTGAACTCAGCTGATGTTTTCACGGTCGTAGGGTAGATAAGGGGTCACCAGAGCCATGCTCTTGCGGCCGGTGATCATAGGTAGGGAGGGCAACATGCGAGCTCAACAACATCCCAGGCTTCGCATTCGTTAAGATTTCTCACTTTCCTTTCTTTAATTTCTTTCTTTTCTTTCATTTATCCCTTTTTCTCGATTCTTTGAGTTCTCGTTTTTCCGAATTTATTTATATTTTCTTCCGGTTTAGTTAACTAAGTTATGATTTTGTCGCAAGCACGCTCAATTCTTGGTCTGTTAATAATAATGTGTAGATAGTGTCAGGATCTGTATAAAGCAAGAACAACACCCCCAAAGCCGACGAGTTAGTGCCGGACCCTATAGCGTGCCCCGCAAGTACAGATTCCTCGATTCAAACACTTTAGTCGAACGTTACACGCTACAGTTATAATTCATTATTATTAATAAGAAAAGTGGCGCTCAACGTGTAGGGGCCTTACTGAATAATTTTTATTCGATAAGACTCACTGGTAAATAAATTCAATTTCTTTCTTTCTTTTGATTTCAACTTTATTTTCTATTTTTCTTAAAATTCTTTTGGTTAATTTTTAATTGTCTTGGGAAACATGCTAAGTGAATAGTAATATTTCTAGCTGTCCGAAATTAAAGGTAACTTAAGAATTTTCCTAAATTTAGTAGAAATGATTAGGTTGCTATTAGTCTGAGGAAAACAGAAGGACAAAAGTTAGATTAACTTCTTCTGGCCCAGCTTAAAACACCAAGTTGTTGAACTAACAATTTTCTCTAAATTAAAGATAGATATTAACTTTACTGTTAGGAAAATACTGGCATCACTTTAGAGCTGCGCCGTATCCACAAGTAGTTGGTGAAAATCTTTAATTTATTATTTTTCCAGAAGTATTAAATTCTTTTGTCATAAGCTGGAATACATGCAAATCTGTTTTAGAACAGGCCACTGTCCGCTGTCCGTGATAAATAAGTAACTACTTCCCTCCTTTTGCATTATGGAATAGGTTCTATAAACTTAAGCGTCATTCTTTTATTTCCGTACTTTCTATAGCTTCCGAGAATCTTTACTTTTAATACCTTTCGACTCGTGTAACATCTAGCAAGGAGTTCAGTAATATCTTTTCCGCATATTTTTTTATATACTCTTTTTGGGTTTTTTTTCCAAATTTTTTATAGAAATATAAATAAATTTACTTGGTTAAAACTTTGGTTGCAGTTGGTTAGCTGTCGTCAAAATATTTTTTTTGGGTTTTTCTAAAAAGAATATTGTATTGTTATCTGTGTGCATTATGGGTCTAGACCGATCTCCGAATAGGGAGGCCGAAGGCGGCCCAGCTGCCGTTTGTCCGATATGTAAAGACGACATTAACGTGGTCGAAAAGTTTACAACCTCTTGTCAACATGAATTTCACAAGAAGTGTATAGAAGCTCATTTTAAGAAAAGTGCACAATGTCCAGTTTGCAAGTCTGCTTGTAAGCCCACAGCTGGGAAGCCACCTGATAGTTCGGCGCTACAAACTCGCAGTCGATCAAATAGTAAGCAGCTGTCTGATGGTACTGATAACTCACCGGTAGATGGAGGACCTTCTACATCAGGACTTAACACAAATACCAATAACAGTGGTAATAATGCGACAAGCGTAATAACCGCTAACGCTATTACTTTACTAGCCATGGAACGGAGACTACTCTCTACTCTTTCGGATAAAGTGACAGAACTAATTCAAAGTTCTGTAACAGACAGTGTAACAAGAGCTTTGGCGTCACAAACTAGTCGCGTTGATAATATTCAGCAATCTGCTGCTCAAGGTATAGGACGTATGGATAGTCGGTCCGATTCATTGAATGAACCTCTGGGAAGTTCCCGTCTTCATATGGTTTCTCCTGGTTCCCAAAGAAGTGCCACGTTTGACTTACTGAACCGACCAGATAAAGTTGTGCATATACTAAATGGATGGAAGATTAAATACTCAGGAGTAGGGGTATCGGTAGACAATTTTATATACAGGGTAGAGACGCTCACGAAGGAAACGTTAGAAGGAAACTTTGCTGTACTTTGTAAGAATGCAAGCGTGCTTTTTGACGGGAAAGCCAATGAATTCTATTGGCGTTATCACAAAGCACATGGCGAAGTTGTCTGGGATTCATTTTGTTCAGCCTTACGTCTACAGTTTAGACAGAGTAGGGATGACGGAGATATCGAGGAGTTGATTAGGAACACTAAGCAAAAGCAAAATGAAACTTTTGATTGCTTTTATGAGACTATATCAGTATTAGTTGATCAGCTAGATGTTCCATGGACGCCGCATAAACTAGTTCGGGTCCTGAAGAACAACTTACGTCCCGAAATCAGACACGAACTTTTAAATATTGAAATTCAATCTGTTTCGGAGTTAAGAGAGATTTGTCGTCGACGTGAAGACTTTTTGGCCGATATAAAGCGGTATTCGGGATACGCTCGAAGTTCTACTTTTAAGCGAGAAGTCTCTGAGCTGAATCAAGACCAAGAAGGTATTGAAGGAATAGAATCCGAAAATGAGGTAGAAATCGAAGCTTTTTCTTTGTTATGTTGGAATTGCCGCAAGGAAGGGCATAGATATCAGGATTGTGTATCTGAAAGACGAGTCTTTTGTTACGGCTGTGGAGCAGCCAACACATACAAGCCAAATTGTAGTAAGTGTTCAAAAAACTACAAACCCGGCATGTCGAAGTTGCCATTCAGACAGAAGTCTTCGATTGCCGTTCGGAGTCAAGCCACAATGACCGACGAATAGTTGACGCAGCTATAGTTGTGTCACCCACTCTCCCTGACGAACAAAAACTATCTGCTAGTTCTTTGCTTCATAGCAAAATCCAAGAATTAAAAAACTTGGTTATCCCGGACGTGGACCATATACCTGAAATGAAACAGCATAAATCTCGTAGTTCAAAGCGTTTACAAGTATTTTGGCAGAATGTTAGGGAGTGCAAACTCGGTCTAGAGTATATTAGCTCTCTTCCTGAAGGACCCAAGGATCCTCGACCGTTCTTACCAATTCGACTTCTAAATCGTACAATTTATGGTTTACTAGATTCTGGCGCTGCAATTAGTTGTATTGGAGGAAATTTAGCTTGTGAAGTATTAGATAACCACGATTATAAAGCAATCAAAGCTAATGCCTCCACTGCAGATGGAAAATATCAACAAATAGTAGGCCGAGTGAAAGTTGATGTAGAATACGGTAACGTTAAAAAGCCATTGATGATTTACATAATACCCTCACTGAAGCAAAATTTGTATTTGGGAATAGATTTCTGGAGACTGTACGATCTGCTTCCAAAAAGCTTAAATATTTCCGAGTTAGAGGCTTCTAATAATAACGGCAAGGTCGAAACCGATCAACATGATTTGTCCGAGGCTGAGAGAGCCAAATTAATGAACGTAATGAATTGTTTTCCCTCTTTTACTCAAGAAGGTCTCGGCAAGACCAACTTAATTTCGCATTCGATCGATGTGGGTACGGCTAAACCAATAAAACAACGCCATTTCCCCGTCTCACCCGCTGTAGAGAAGGCTATGTATGCCGAGATCGATAGGATGTTAGAATTAGATGTGATAGAGGAGTCTGAAAGCGCTTGGTCTTCCCCCATCGTAATGGTAACCAAACCTGGAAAGGTTAGGATTTGTCTGGATTGTCGTAAGGTAAACTGTTTCACAGAAAAGGATGCTTATCCACTTCCCCAAATTAGTGGCATTTTGAGTCGTTTACCAAAAGCAGAGTACATATCTAGTCTTGATCTCAAGGACGCTTACTGGCAGGTGCCTTTAGACGTAGCATCTCGTGACAAAACAGCGTTCACAGTTCCTGGTAGACCCCTTTACCAATTTAAAGTCATGCCGTTCGGGCTGTGTAATGCCACGAGCACTATGTCGCGCTTAATGGACAAGGTCGTCCCAGCACATCTCAGAAATGAGGTGTTCATTTATCTAGACGATTTGTTGGTAATTTCTGCTAGTTTTGAAAGGCATCTCGAAGTGCTAAGAGAGGTAGCTCTTCACATAAGGCGTGCAGGTTTGACGATCAACATTGGCAAAAGTCACTTCTGCATGCTGCGTGTGCGCTACTTAGGCCATATAATAGGAGACGGAGGAATACGCACCGACCCTGAAAAGGTGGCTGCTATTACAAATTTTCCGCTACCCAGAAGTTTGCGCAGCTTGAGAAGTTTTATGGGCTTGTGTGGGTGGTATCGCAAGTTTGTTCCAAACTTTGCTGCACAATCCGCTCCTCTGACTGATCTGATGACCACGAAACGAAAGTTTAGTTTGACGGATGAAGCAATAAAAGCTTTTGAACAGTTAAAACGTTGTCTTAGTGAGGCTCCGGTCTTGTGTAGCCCCGATTTTGCTAAACCATTTGCAATACACTGTGATGCAAGTAAAACCGGTGTAGGTGCAGTCTTAGTGCAAGTCTCTGAAGAAGGAGACGAGCGTCCTATTGCGTTCATTTCGAAGAAACTGAACAAGGCTCAGCGTAACTATACAGTTACCGAGCAAGAATGTTTAGCAGCGATTGTTGCTCTTAAGAATTTTAGGGCGTATGTAGAAGGGCATAAGTTTAAAATCATAACCGATCATGCGTCATTGAAATGGTTAATGTCCAATCATGACCTAAATTCACGCTTTAGCGTTGCAAAGGTATAATTTCGACATTGAGCATCGTAAGGGTTCCCTTAACATAGTTCCCGACTCATTGTCTCGCGTCAACGAGGATACAATAGCCGCTTTGGACCTGCGAGAAGGGTTGCTCGTTGATCTTAACTCTGAACATTTCAAGTCCTCGGATTACGTTGATCTTGTAGAGAAAGTAGAAGCAAATCAAGCCAATTTTCCTGATCTCAAGACCGACAGCGGTTATGTTTATCGAAAAGCCGAGCACTTGACAGGAGAGCAAGTTCACGATGAGTATGCTTGGAAGCTCTGGATACCCAGAGAACTAGTACCCGAAATCCTTTCGCGAGCGCATGATAGTCCTTTGTCGTCCCACGGTGGCATACACAAAACGATCGAGAGAGTGAGACGGTACTACTTCTGGCCTGGCCTTGTATCAGATATAAAGACTTATATCAATGCCTGTGAGGTGTGTAAAACCACAAAAGCTCCAAATCAGGTACTTCGACCTCCCTTAGGGAAAGCCCCTGAAAGTCAGCGGTTTTTCCAACGTCTTTTTATCGACTTCCTTGGACCTTATCCTAGGTCGAGAAGTGGCAACATCGGAATTTTTATAGTTTTAGATCACTTTTCTAAGTATGTATTTCTAAAGGCAGTTCGAAAGATTGATTCTGGAGTCGTGATAAAATACCTTGAAGGAGAATTGTTCATGGCGTATGGAGCCCCGGAAACAGTGGTATCCGACAATGGCTCGCAATTTCGCTCTCATGCTTTTCAGAAGCTCATGCAGCAGTACGGCGTTACTCACACACTGACTGCTGTGCATTCGCCCCAGGCTAACGCGTCTGAGCGCGTTAATCGGTCTGTAATCTCCGCAATCAGGGCTTACTTGCGCCCTGACCAAAAGGACTGGGACGAGTATCTAAGCAGGATATGTTGCGCTCTAAGATCCTCGGTGCATGCTAGTATAGGGACTTCTCCATACTACATGGTTTTTGGACAACATATGATTACTTCCGGTTCCGCTTACTCGCTGTTAAGGAAATTAAACTTGTTGGATGATCGATCCTTGAAGTTCAATCGGGAAGATTCGTTTGACATTGTTCGTGATAAAGCTAGTAAGCGAATGCAGGAAAAGCACGATGAAAACGAAAAGCGTTATAATCTTCGTTCTCGAATCGTGTCCTTTGCCGAAGGGCAAGAAGTATTCCGTCGTAACTTTAAACAGAGTTGTTTTCAGACTGGCTACAATGCCAAATTCGGTCCTTCTTTTGTAAAAGCTAGAGTTCGGAAAAAGCTAGGAAGCGCTTATTACGAACTAGAAGATTTGCAAGGACGGTTGTTAGGCACATATCATGCGAAAGATATCCGACAGTAACGCGTCTTCAGTCGTTAATCAGTCTAGGGTATCAGCGAGGACATACCCTAGCCTGATTCTATCGGGGGGGCTTTGTAGCGGCGACTGAAGCGACGTTTCTTTTAGTTCAGCCTGAAAGTAGTCTATTGATTTTTCCAGTTTAATCTAAGCTCGGTTTAAACCTTAATTGGCAGCTTCGCTTAATCAGTATTTTGGGTTTTGGAGATGCCAACTGATAGGGACTATCGTAATATCGTAGCATCAGCCGGTCCAGGGTAGCTCTGGAAAGTTTATGACCTGATAATCAGCTGCGATGCATTTCCGCCGGCAGCCTAGGCCAATATATTCCGGATCCGTTCTATTTATTTTCAATCGAACCGTCGTGGCGTGCACATGCACAAGAAAATAAAGTTCCGAGTCCCATCCAGAAAATTCGAAACCTAAACTCGGGTACGCGTGCATATCGCTAGTATTGCGGTTCGAGAGTGAAAAGTTAAATAAAGAGAGCAGCCAAGCTAAAACGTTTCCCGTAAGTTCCCCGCCGAATTGCTAGTTTTCCGTACCTAATCTCATCCGTGTCTTAGGGAAAATAGAGTCGGCCCGGCTCCTAACGTGCGTCCCGGCCAGCAGCAAGTTTTCCGTTGGGCAGGTTTGGCGACATTACGGCCGTTAAAGACCCGGGAAAAACCCATCATAACCCCAAAACGTCATCGGGGCCCAATCGAAAGGTAGATATGTTAGAGGACAGAGTATTTTATTAGGTTTTTACCGTTTCCGCTCCCAATCGAAAGGTTGTGCCCAGTTAGCGGGATGTAAAGTCGAGGTCAACAGGCGTCTCAAACTGTCGAAATCACATGTGATGTCTTCGGGAGCACCCCCATAAAACCTGGTGTACCCAACCATCGAATCTACGGATGTCTCCGGGAGCACCCCCATAAAACCTGGTGTACCCAACCATCGAATCTACGGATGTCTCCGGGAGCACCCCCATAAAACCTGGTGTACCCAACCATCGAATCTACGGATGTCTTCGGGAGCACCCCCATAAAACCTGGTGTAACCAACCATCGAATCTACGGATGTCTCCGGGAGCACCCCCATAAAACCTGGTGTACCCAACCATCGAATCTACGGATGTCTCCGGGAGCACCCCCCTAAATCCAGGTGTACCTAACCAACTTAATCACATGTGATGTCCACTGGAGCACCCCCATAAAACCCACGTGTATGTAACCTACAAACACACCTGCACTTTATCCCCATGAGGCCAAACATATACATGGGGACGCGCATGTGATCACCAGCAGTGTCGCACACATCAACAGCAGCAGCAGCTTCCACGCATGCGCAGCGAACTTACGGCGGTTTTTTCGCGCACCTGGCGGTTTATGCGTTTACACACCTACACAGCCGCAAATCCAACACACGTGCGCGTGATCTTTTGGCAGTCTACACACACATGAGCAGCAGCAGTGGACATGTGCGAATAAATTTTTGCGACGTCTTCGAAGCCGAACTTCATATTTTTTTTAGTGATATTTTCCCTTGATTTACTTGCACACAAGCACCCTCATGCAGCCACGGTCTGCACATACAGACGCGGGCGTAGCCAAACCCAACCTATAATTTCAAATGGGTTTAACCCTCTATTGTCTTTGTGGAGAAAATGTCTAAAATCTACCCAATCACATGCAAGAAAATTTGCGAACGTTTCTAACCTGCAACTAAAGTCGAAACCATATGGAAACAAAGTCATTGGAAAATTTATAAAATATAATGAAGTGTTTAAAATTAATTAGTTTATCCTAAATACCACCTAAATTTAATTACCTATTTTCGCGTCTAAGATATCGGGACAAATAATGGCTAAAAGTTTATTTAAAAATCGTTTTGCAAAATATCGAGTGTTTTTTTGGAGTATATCTTAACCCTGTGGTGCATGACGCCATAATCTTTTACAGCACACCAGAGTGGGGAGATCGATCTTTCGCCGAAGGATAAGTTGCCGTGAGTTATTTAATTGTTTCCATACTTTATGCATCCTTATATTTTGAAAACAAAACATAAACTTTCCCTTAAATGGCCACTTAAATAATACTTGAGTCCCGAATCTAATGATGAAGTTTGCCTTTTGATGAATTTTATAAACTAAACTGTTAATTAATGAATACAATAATGTAAAATATTAGTGACTATTAAGTACTTGCGCAAGCATGAAAAGAATTTATTTGAATTTATATTTGGTTTAAACACTGAAAGAAATTTGAAGTCAAAACATTTAATCGATCTTGAGTAAATTCAAGCGAACGAAAGAAATTGGCCTTGTACACTGAAACAAATTGAAATCTAAACTAAACTTTAAAATTTACATACCTTATTTTTACATTATTATTATTTACAATTATTATTACATACCCATGCCATTGTTTAAACTATATACCCATTACTATATTGCGATTGAAATTATATGCTATCTCTCTTGAATATTAATTATGTTCTATCTCCGTAAATTGGTTATTAAAATGGAGGCCTAAAACCCCCAATTAACTGAACTCAGCTGATGTTTTCACGGTCGTAGGGTAGATAAGGGGTCACCAGAGCCATGCTCTTGCGGCCGGTGATCATAGGTAGGGAGGGCAACATGCGAGCTCAACAACATCCCAGGCTTCGCATTCGTTAAGATTTCTCACTTTCCTTTCTTTAATTTCTTTCTTTTCTTTCATTTATCCCTTTTTCTCGATTCTTTGAGTTCTCGTTTTTCCGAATTTATTTATATTTTCTTCCGGTTTAGTTAACTAACTTAGGATTTTGTCGCAAGCACGCTCAATTCTTGGTCTGTTAATAATAATGTGTAGATAGTGTCAGGATCTGTATAAAGCAAGAACAACACCCCCAAAGCCGACGAGTTAGTGCCGGACCCTATAGCGTGCCCCGCAAGTACAGATTCCTCGATTCAAACACTTTAGTCGAACGTTACACGCTACAAAATGACTACCCTGGGGCACTCCAAATGTCACGTGGGTCATTTTAAAAGCAGCGTTCTTAAATATAACCCTCTGAGTCCTCCCATTCAAATAACTTGAAATCCATGCTAAAAGATTACATGGAAACCCAAGCAAGTCTAGTTTGAATAAAAGAAGAGAGTGGTTAACGGAGTCAAAGGCTTTACTGAAATCTGTATATATAACGTCGGTCTGCATTTTATTGTTAATTCCATTTATTACAATAGATGACAATTCAAGTAGGTTGGTGGTAGTCGATCTTCGCTTAACGAAACCATGCTGACACGGTGATATTAGCGAGGAACATAAATGTTGCAAATGAGAAGTGATAATACGTTCAAAGGCTTTTGGAATTGCCGACAATTTAGAAATACCTCTATAATTCTGGGCATCCGCCTTCGCACCCTTTTTGTGAAGTGGAATAATAAAAGAGTCCTTCCAGACAGTTGGGAAAACTGATGATGAAATAGACAAATGAAAAAGTTTAAGAATAGGTTTGCAAATGGTCTGTGCACAAAACTTAAGCACACACCCAGGAAGTCCATCAGGACCGGGAGAATAAGTAGGCGCTGTTGTTGTTAAATCTCTTAAGAGAGAACTTTCGGTAATTATAGGGGAAAAAATACAATTTGCCCTATTTAAGGGATTAGGGTAGTTTGATTTTGACCATGAACAGGAGCTGTAAGTGGTTTGGAAAAAGTCGGCAAATAAATCAGCGATTTCAGAATCTGACGATGCCTCCATTGAGTTAAAACAAACCGATGAAGGCAAAGCCGATGACTTACGTTAACAAAGTTATAAAACTGCTTCGGATCATTTGAAAATTCAAATTTACAACGATTTAAATACATAGAGTAGCAATGACTGTTAAGAACATCAAAATCAGATCGAGCCACCACATATTTCGAAAAATCGGATGGCTTACCCGATTTTTTATACTTTTTATAAGTGTTTGTTTTAAGATTTTTAAGTCTTTGAAGAGCATTTGTAAACCAGGGGGGCCTGTTCGGCCTTGGAGGAAGCCTATCAGGAACGCATTCATTAAAAAAAGTGTTTAGAACGCTATAGAAAAGTTCAGTGGCACTTTCGATGTCCATACAGTTATAAAGATCTGTCCAATTATATTGCAAAATCATTAAGTTAAGTTTATTATAGTCATTTGAAAGTAGAAGATGTGTTCAAATCAGGGACCGTAAATAATCGTTAGTTGAGATTTTTATTTTAAAAAGACTACTGTGATATTTGGTTTTAAACGTCAAAAATAACGTTCTTTTCACTCTTGTCCACAAAGTAAATGCACGACAACAAATATGAAAAGCAAATTAACTGTTATTTGTTCATGTCTATAAAGTGCATAAAAACCAGTTAAATTGTTGATTAAAACTTTTACAAATCTCAGTAGGCCTTTTTAAATAAAAATCTCAAATAACGATTATTTACGGTCCCTGGTTTAAATACAAATAAAATGATTACCTTTCTTTCAGACAATGCTAAATCTTTCTAAGTTATTTGTAAAGTATAAAACTAATAATTATCGATCATATGCGGAACCTGGAACAATAAGTTACTTCGCTACTTTTGTATGGGATGGCAATCTTTGCGTGTTTGTACAAAAGTTTTAATTTCATTCAAAACTCGAAATTTGAAAAAACAAATTCCAATTTACAAACAAATATATGTATTTGTGCACTCAATAAAATTGCTTTGATAACATTGTAACTGATAGCAAGTACAGAAATTCACATGGATCACATTAATTTATTATATGTTTTTAATTTTTATTGATTCGACAAGGATGAGATAGCAAGTACTAGAAGAGGGCTATACTAAAAAAACACTTGCTCTTCTTCGCCACAATTCGTTTTTTGGGAGTGAGAAGAATGTATTGATAATGAGCGTCAGGACAGTAGCAAGTGTACAAAATAGGGACGATCAAGTGCACAATGAACTCTCTGAGAGAGCTTGCCTAAAAAAATGAGAAAAGAGCACAAGATTGACCGTGGTGTGGCAAGGGGGTAGGGTTTAAATTCACAAATATGATTTCAATTTTGGTTTAAAAAACTCTCTTTAGTACACATTTTGGTTATTTTTTTGAGTTCATTTTAAAACCCGGAACTTTAAAGTTTTTCTTTAATCGTATATTTCCCATTTTACGACCAAAAATTTAAATTATATGTCCCCCTTGTGCACAAGCCAAAAAATGTTTCTTTGTTTTTCTAACACATCTGAGAGCTCCATTTTGACAACGAAAAATGAAAGAGCAATCGGTACCAATAAATTATTGTTAAACTCATTTGATGGTTTAGAAGTCTCCTAAAAGTCTGACGACTCTGTCCCTGATGTTGACAATGCGGTTCATTACCCTGTCGAATTTTTAAATTCTTTGAATCTAGCAGAGATTCCGCAGCATAATCTGTCTCTTAAGATTGGAGCACCCGAAATGTTATTGCGAAATTTAGGTCCAAAGTTATGCAATGGTTCCTATTAATACCGTCCGGTCTGCCGTTTCAGTTTAAGAGGCTACAATTCCCTTTAAAAGTTTGATTTGCAATAACTATAATTTTTAGCAGGGGCAAACTTGGAAGCTGGCTGGACTAGATCTTAGAGAAGATTGCTTTTCTCATTAGCTCTGCCAGTAGCCTTCTTCTCGATCCTTAAGGATCTTCTAAAAATGTTGTTTACACAGAAGTTTTAAAGTAATCATATTAAAAAATACGAGCCAATTTTCCTTGAAATAAGAAAGTCCTGACAACCGTACTCCAAACTAGCTAGTCTTCTTATATGATGGACGTTGATGCACTACGAGAAGTACAAGCCACTTACCCTTTTATCAATTTGGGCAAAAATGTGAGTTCGCGAGGAAGAATATATAAAACAAATAGAGACGGGACACATAAATAAAAATAATGAAGCAATTAGGAGTAAAATATTAGTTTTTAATACCGAGATGGAAGTTGAAGTGCAAATTAAATGATAAAGGTTGTTATAATTATTACGAAGAACGCGAAAGTGCTCGTGCAGACTAATATATGATAAACATTGTAACAAATTAAGAGGATAATAATTTCGTGTTAGTCTAACGGGAACATTAAAAGTTAGGCGGCTTACAAGTTCTACAGAATCAATATCACCTTTTATAGGATTATGCATAAAAATAGTACCAATCATTTTTCTACGATTTGCAAGTGTCGGTAAATTAAGCAATAATAATATACTCTGGTATGAAGGTAGTCTTACGTTTTGATCCCAGTTCAAACTACAAATGGCAAAAATAAGACATTTTTTTGTACCGACTCTATAAGGTCAATGTGCACTTGGTATTTTGGGCTTCAAACCGAAGAACAATATTTCAATATAGGACGGACTAGGGAGGTAAATAATAGTTTGGTTACACTAGCTTACAGCCAAAATATATAAACGTTGGGACCCAACTAATTAAAACAAGAGAGAACGCTATAGTCGGGTGCCCCGACTATCAGATACCCGTTACTCAGCCAAAGTGAGTGCAAGGGAGATGGAGATAGAAAATTTTTAATCTGGCATAACTTTTTAACGAATGGTCCGATTTGAAAAATTTCTTCTACATTTCGATAGGTATTGATAAACACAATAAAACTGCTTACTTACTTTTCCAAAATCTTTAAAGGTGTGCGCGCCAGACACAGACACAAACACACACACATAAAATCGTTTAAGGCGATTGTGGGCGTCAGAGGGGGCGTGGCGCTCGTCTGAAATAAACTTGCGCTGCGTAGGAAGCCCAAGAATTTGTGCTGTTAATCTCAAATTTCTAGCTTTTATAGTTTCCGAGATCTCAGCGTTCATACGGACGAACAGACGGACATGGCTAGATCGACTCGGCTAGTGACCCTGATCAAGAATATATATACTTTATAGGGTCGGAAACGCTTCCTTCTACCTGTTACAGACTTTTGCACGAATACAATATACCCTTTTACTCTACGAGTAACGGGTATACAAATTTCCAAAGAATTGTTTTAGAGATATTTGAAAAAGCTATATTTTTTACCACTTGTTTTATTAAATGTAACAGTTCTCAAAAACCAATGTTCCAAAAATGGAAACTGACTCTATTCGAATGCAAATAGATGCACCTTTCCGAAAAGGTATGGCGCTTTGTGATATGACCGGAATAAATGGAGATCTACCATCTAAAATAAAACAAAGTTTCATTTTTGGCTATTTTTTTTAGCTAGTTTTCATTAAATTTTTAAAGATATTAATAAATTTTTTTAAATTATTTTGAGTTTGCCGATCTAAGGGGCCGTTTGTCCCAAAAAATTGAGGCCGAATATTTGCAAATCGAGTGTACATTCTAGGATATATGCTTTGTTTAGTAAAATGACTCCAAGTCATAAGTCAGCAGTGGCATCAAAAATGTTTTTCAAGAGAAGTAGCTTGTTTTTCTATTTTAAATTTTGAAAACGATCAAAATAGTGTTATTTATTGTATGTACACTTGATTCCAAAACATTTAAAGGATGTAAAAAAAAGTGACTCCTGTAGTAGGCTGGCGGTGCGATTGCTATATCCAAACAATTTTGACGCGCAAACAGTTTATATATGGGCACTTGCACGAAAAAGTCCACCAAGCCAAAAAATTTTAAGCTTGAATAAAACATATTTCCACATGATTTTGCCCCAATATTAGTTTCTAATTAGTTTAATCCTCAGTTAAACTAAAAAATTTGAGTATAGTTTGTTATTTTTATGACACATTTTATCAATATACGCAAAAGTTACACTCAAAATAAATGTTACCCTACATTTTAGAATATCGCCATTAGAATTTGTATTTTCTAAATACAAGAAAAATATTTATAAATCTAAGGAAATTTTTCTAAAATCTAGAAAGTAATTTTTTAATCTAGGAAGTTTTTCTTGAATTTGGGAAATGGTTACCATGAACTAAAATCACCCTAAAACCAAGAAAAAATGCCCTTAAAATTAGAAATAATTTTCTAAAAAATAGAAAGGCTAACGAAAATAATAAAATATTTTGGCAACACCTTTTCTAACAAGAAAGGAAGCTAGCTTCGGCCAGCCGAAGCTTATATACCCTTGCAGATCATTCCTATTCATTAACAAAAACATTAATTTAAACTATGGCAGCTATATAATATAGGCGTCCGAATTTTGCTAAATTTTATTCAAAATTGAAATGTTAAAGAAAAGCCATATCCCAGAGAAGAAAAGAATAGAATAAAAATCAACAAAGATATAATTTGTTTCCTATTAATTTCCATTTAATTTTTCGACCGTTCTTATGGCAGCTACATGATATAGTTATCCGATTTTTTAGAAATTTTATTCGAAATTCAGAAATATTTAAAAAATAGTATTCCCAAAAGTAGAATAGGTAGTAGGTAATATTTCAAAAAACACCAAAGCTAGAATTGTTTACGTTTTTTTTCGATTTTTTCTATGGGAGCTATAAGATACTACCTGCAATAGAAAGAAGAATTTTGGGAAAGTTTTAGCCCGATAGCTTTAAAGAGACTAGTTTGCGTAGAAACGGACGGACGGACAGACGGACATGGCTAGATCGACTCGTCTTGTCATGCTGATCATTATATATAACGTCTCCTCCACTGCAAACTTCTGACTGAAATCATAATACCCTCTGCAAGGGTATACCTTATCCTTAAAAATAAGCTTACAATAAATAATAGAAATGTTTTCTAAAAAGTAGAAAGTTTTTCTAAAAAATATAAATATTTGTTTTCACATGCTCTGAAGCACCAAAATATTCAATGTCACAACTTGTCAGCGGTCGGGCGGCTGTACTCGTGGCGCAGACAGTTAAAGCGTCTGGTTAGAAATCGAAACGACGCTGGTTCGAGTTCCAGCGCCAACTTTTTTTTATTCTTTTTATACCCGTTACTCGTAGAGTAAAAGGGTATATTGTATTCGTGCAAAAGTAGGTAACAGGGAGAAGGAAGCTTTTCCGACCCTATAAGGTAGGCAGGTAGAAGTGGTGAGGTCCTCTCTGAGAGCCTCCAAGTAGAGCTGAGCTCCGTTTTGATCCACACCCTCGTAAATTGTTGTCTCCGCGTTCTCTTCAGTACCAGCCTGCATCATTTAGAAAACCTAGGATTGCCGTTATCCTCTGCTTTCCTATTTCTCCCGATGATTCCAGCTGATACGCCCCGAAGTATCTCGCCCTGATATGGTTTAGTGCTGGGCAATGACACATCATGTGCTCAGGTGTCTCCTGTGTGTCTGTTTCTTTGCAGCTCCTGCAATTAGCATTGTACGGAAGCCCCATCTTCATGGCTTGCGTGCCAATGGCCCAATGGCCTGTGATGAGTGCCGTGATCCTTCTAATATCCCTTTTGCTTTTGGATATTAGTTCTCGAGTTCTCTTGCTATTGATGGTTGGCCAGCAGAGCTTTGATCTCCTGAGACCCTGCTTTTCTGACCAACTTTTACTAGCTAGTGTTTTGTAGTGTTCGTGAATCCTTGCTTGGACTGTATTAAGGGATTCAGGTAGACTAGTTGTATAGGAGTCGTCTGCCGACCCCTTTCGTGCAAGTTCATCCGCCTTTTCGTTTCCTGGTATATCATTGTGCCCTGGCACCCATGTTATCTGTACATGGTTGTTTGTTGCTAGTATGTTGAGAGCCGACTTGCAATCGGCTACTAGTGTCGAGTTGGTTCTTGCTGCTGCGAGAGATTTGATAGCCGCTTGGCTATCCGAGTATATCCGTACCTTGGTATTCCTGAGGCATTGCTGAATCGAAAGCTTGGCTGCTTCCAAAATAGCGAGTACCTCAGCCTGAAAAACTGTCGCTGATTCTGGGAGGTGGAATTTCGATTCTATCCCCCAGCTTTCAGCGAAAATTCCAGCCCCTACACCACAGTCCATCTTGGAGCCGTCAGTGTAGAGTGATACCTCATCTTGTCCGGTTACTCTGTTATTCTCCCAGTCTTCCCTCGTTGGAAAGGTAGTCGTAAATCCGTTTCCAAATCTTATCTCCGCTGTCATATAATCCGTCTTGTTCTTTGCCAGATAGTTGTTGTCCTCTAAGATACGGCAGTGCCCTGTGTGGTAGCCTTTCCAGCAATTACTTGCCTTCAGTCTGGCCGCACTCTGCGCTGCCGTATCCTTTATGAAAAGTTCTATCGGCATTATATCCAGAATAGTGTTCAACGCGGCAGCCGGGCATGATCTTAATGCCCCTGTAGCTCCTGCGCAAGCTGATCTTTGTATTCTTGTCAGCTTGGCAATATTGTATGCTCTTGTCAGGGCTGGCCACCAGACTAGTGCCCCGTATGTGAGAATTGGCCTTACCACTGCTGTATAAAGCCATAATATTATCTTAGGGTGTATACCCCAGTTTTTGCCAAACATTTTCCTGCACGAGTAGAATGCTATGCTGGCCTTTCTTACTCGTTCCGTGATGTTCAGTTTCCACGAGAGCTTCGGGTCTAGTATCACTCCTAGATACTTAGCCTTATCCGATAGCTCGAGTTCGATTCCATCTATTTTTGGTTTGCTGTATGTTGGGATCTTTGTTCTTCGCGTGAAGAGCATCAGTTCGGTTTTACTCGGGTTTATACCTAGTCCGCAGGTTTTTGCCCATTCATTTAGTCGGTTAAGGGCCCCCGTCATTATATTACTAATGACATCTGGGAATGGTCCTGATACTAGCAACACTACGTCGTCTGCGTAGGCTACTACTTTTACTCCTCCGCTATTGAGTTCTCTCAATATGTCGTTCATGTTGATAAGCCAGAGCAGTGGCGATAGAACCCCGCCCTGAGGTGTGCCTCTCTTCACAAAGCGTGTGAGGTAAGTGCCACTCAGTTCGGCTGTTATCGTCCTGCTCGTGAGCATAACTCCGATCCAAGCTCTGATGTCTCCTTCAACGCCGATCGAGTTGAGGGAGCTCAGTATGGATTCGGCGTTCACATTATTGAACGCACCTTCTATATCTAAGAAGGTGGCCATTGTATATTGGTTAAAATGTAGCGATTTTTCTATGTGGCAAACTACTTCGTGTAGTGCCGTTTCTGTCGATCTGCCCTTTCGGTACGCATGCTGAGCGTCCGATAGTTGCTGCTTCTCGGTGTTTTCCCGGATATGAATATCGATCATTCGTTCCAGCGTTTTCATTAGGAATGAGGTAAGGCTGATCGGCCTGTAATCCTTTGCTAGGATATGTCCTCTTCTTCCTGGTTTTGGTATAAATACAACTTTGGCTTCCTTCCATAGAAGCGGTATGTGTGTTAGTCTGATGCAAGCCGTGTAAATGGCTTGCAGCCACCTACTGATGCTGACCTGTGTTGCTTGAAGCATTGCCGGGAAAATGCCGTCTGGCCCCGGACTCTTATATTTGTCGAAGGAGTTTATCGCCCAGTTGATTCTTTCAATGGTTATGATATCCCTTGTGTGTGTTGGTTGATGAGCCCTCTGACCTTCAGTAGGTGCTGGCTTTCCTCGAAGGTTGCCTGGAAAGTGTGTATCCACTAGTGTCTCTAGGGATTCTTCCACCGTTGTAGTCGCTGATCCGTCTTGTTTGTGTAGTAGAGTTGGGCTGTTATACCCTTTAGCAAGGACCTTGCTTAGTCTAGCCGAGTCTTTTATACCTTCTAGCGATTCGCAGTAAGTCCTCCAAGAGTCTTTCTTGGCTGCGTATATCGCTTTTTTGTATGCTTTTTGTGCTTCTTTGTATGGCTCCCATTCCTTGGTAGCATAGCTGGAGTTATAGGCTTTTCTTGCCCTCTTTCTTAGAGTGCCTAGCTCTTTGGTCCACCATAAAGGGTGTTGTTTCTTAGAGTATGAAACCTTGCATGTTTCCTTATATGCATTGTTTAGAATGTTTGTTAGGTCCTCTACTTCCTTGTCCAGGGTCGTCGTAGAGGTTTGTACCCGTATTCTTCTGTTGCTAACTTTCGAGTAGACAATCTTACCGAATTTGTCCCAGTTTGTTCTACGGGGGTTACGTTTCGGTTCCGGTTTGCTAATCGGAATCGAAATTTCGAAGAAAATGTACCTGTGATCTGAAAAGGAATTTTGTTTCGACACTATCCACTTTTCAACCTTATATCTACTAAATTCTGTCTGTAAAGTGAGGTCTAACACCTCTTCCCATCCCTGAAATTCCCTTGTGCTTGGGAATATAAAGGTGGGTGTGTTACCTCTGTTACATATGGTGATGTTGCGGCAGATAATATTATCAAAAAGAGACTCACCCCTTTCGTTGGTTTCCGAGCTTCCCCATAGTGCGTGCCTCGCGTTAGCGTCGCATCCGAGCACCAGGGTCGTCTTAGTATCTTCCGCCCATTGCAGCAGCTTGATGACTGGCTCAGGTGGAGCCGGTTCATCATGGGCCATGTAGGATGAGGCTATCACCATCGATGTCCCATCCGCCGCCACGAATCTGGCAACTGCTAGATCCGGTGTGCTAAGATTGGGGCATAGAAGTGCGTTATAGTTATTCTTTATAATAATACCTGCTCTCGGCCTACCTGTCGAGTTAGTATAAAAGAGTTTATATCCTTGTTGTGTTAGACCCGAGATTTGTCTGTCTCGCGTCCATGGTTCTTGAACGATGCCTATGTCAATGTTCCTCTCACTGAGAAGAACTGCAAGATTGACTGAAGCATGCATGCTGCGCTTCAGGTTAATCTGCACGACTTTAGGCATCGGTGTTGGGTGTTATGTCTGGGGTCTTGTCGTCGATGACCAGGTCATCCAACAGCTTGTTGGTGTCATCGACCTCCTCGAGAACATCATCCGGCTCTGTCAGGAAGACCTTGATCTTGGCCTTCCGTAGGCCGTACCGGATGGTGTAGTCGGCCTTCTCAAGCTGCGGCAGGCAGCGCTGGTTGATGAGGAAGAGGAACGGCTGGCTCGTCTTCATCTCCTTCTCTACTTTGAGTATTGCCCAGTCCTCAGTATGCACTTCTGGGTTCTGAGCCCTCAGCAGCGACAGCACCTTTCCTTGGTCAGTCTGCCCCTTTGGCAACCAAATGCGAGCCCGCGGCCTCCTTGGAATCTCCCTGGCGTGGACGAGCCTAATGCTAAGGCCGTCCCATGCATTTCCAATCTTGGATATGCATTCCGCCAGGAAGGTCCTCGAGAACGAGTCATCGCACTTGATCACCCGGTGCCCTCTGACCATGTCCGACGAGTCGAAGGAGGGGATCGGACCGTCTGGCACGGCTGATAGCCTTTCAGCTACCATGTCGGCCACCTTGATCTCGATCTCCTCCCACTTCTCCGACAGCAGGCGTCCGTCGTCGTGCAGGTCGTCCACCAGTGCCATCGCGAGGCTGTCTCTGGCTACGTCGCTGAATTTCTTGGCCTTCTTCACAAAGGAGGTCGGTCTTGGCCTCCCCTGTGCATCCTTTGCCCGTTTCGGTGCGCTCACGCTTGCCTCATGCGAGCGGTCCCTTTTTGTGTTTGTTACAGTGGCCTCCGGGCGCGTCTTCATGTATTCTTCGAATTCTGCGATCTCCGCAAGGCATCGAGTCTTGTCCTCCGCATCGCGCTGGTCAGTCTTGCCCTCTGCCTCATTCTTGGCTATCTTGCCGAGAATAAAACGGGCCCGACTGACCTTGGCCTTACGCTGCTGATGCGTAACGGTGGCTGCCTTGCTGGTACCCGGCTGGGTTCCGCTGCTGTGTGGGTTGTTGTTCTTGTTGTCTAGTGGGGTGCTGGTCTTAGCAGCCCCTTCCGTTCCCATCGGAGCCGGAGCACCCTGACTGGGTGTTCGCGGCCCTACCTCGACGGTAGCGGAATCGGTTTGGGGTTTAACCTCCCCCGTGAGGTCCGAAGCTACGGTGTTGGGTTTCATTGTCAGTACATGATCGCCCGCGTTGCTCGACCAGGCAAGCGCGGCGGGCCTGAGGGTTATTGGGGCTCTATGAAAAAGTCGACCGTGACTCCGCCCCAAAGCCACGGCAAGGCCACTTCCGACCCAGGGTTGCCCGGCCCTGGGAAGGCTCCGTTAAAACACAGCTGGATTAACCCCTCAGCTGCGAACCTGAAAGTCAGCGGGCACGGGTCGCTTGACACGCCTGACTTGAGGGGAGGCACTTTAAAGACCTGCCCAGGTCCGCCCGACTACGATTCGTCAGCATCCATAGTCATAGCTAGACTATGGACCTGCTTCCAGCCGCCCTCACGGGGAGAGTATAGTCGCACTACCATCGGTGCACACAGTTACGGCAGGGGACGAGTCCCCCGTTGATCCCCCTGCGTACCCGACGGCTGAC